>JAWQEG010008713.1:0-36918 GCA_033782935.1 Petrolisthes cinctipes
TCGAATAATTTGACATACTAGTGAACCAATTACAACGCTTATCCTGTTTCGATCGGGCTATTCGAAGCAAGCCTGGATACATATTTTGGTTTGCGAGTGTACCTAGTTTCCCAGATCTGATTTAAAGACCCCCGTGATTTAGTTAGAAGTTTGGAGGTTAATAAGTCCTTCAAACATTGCCACGAAACACCACCTACATTGAAGGAGTTTGTTTTGTGGGATAGTCAGGAGGAATCAGAAGCCACCAGGTCTCATACACGATCACAGGGTCACTTAAGGTGGTAATTCTTTTTTGGTACATACACTGGAGTGCCTTGATTCCTCCAAAGTATGCTAAGAAACAGGAACAGAGGGGCATAAATAATGGTTTTCTGTTTGCTTGAAATAGTTTGGAGGATTCAGTTGCTCCAGAATTACCAACACAAAACTTCCCCTTTAACATAAATATATTCCTCGTTGACAATAATTCAGTTATTGATAATTATGTTAGGTCACCCATGCAGGGATAAGAAGAATCCTGTTAAAGCAACCAATCCAATCAGCTTTAAGTATGTTAAGGGGGTGCGGGGAGTAGGGGACAGGCTTGGGGGGGGGGGGGACAGGCTTGGGGGGGGATGCAGGAATAGGGGGGACAGGCTTGGGGGGGGGGGGTAGAAAGCCTGTCCCTTATTCCCGCACCCCCCCCCCCCCCCAAGCCTGTCTCCCTACTCTCGCACCCCCCCAAACCCCCAGAAAACCCCGCACCCCCCTAACCCCCCCCCCCCCAAACCTGTCCCCCTATTCCCGCACCCCCTTAATTGGAAACTGACATATCATACTGTAAGAAGTACAGTTGTTGGTGTCGAGACAATGATTCCATAATGCTATTTTTCCCAGTAGGAAACTACGATGGAAACTCAAAACGACATCGTTATTCAGAGGCCATAATACTCATTTCCCAGTAGGACCAGTAAAGATATAAGCTGGAATCTTTACAGCTTTACTCTTGGATTCAATAATGCTAATATGCCCCGCTAGGATAAAAGATGTCACCACGATACAGTAAGGCAAAGTGCTCCCTGAACCCTCTCCTACACCACTGGTCGAGCTACGAGCCTTGAGCCGAGCAGCGCATAGTACCCGTGACGATATCTCCACAACAACGAATGGGTCACTAAGAGGCAGCAGAGCTAGAAAGCCTTCCTAGTCATAAAGTGTGACGAGAACACTTGAGAGTCGCTAATCCCATCTCCATCATAGTATGTTAGGAGGGTTATTTTTTTACAGGGTGAGCAGCTGGTATCCCTCTTCTTACTTAGGTTTTGTTAGGGTAAATTCAGGTTAGGTTAAGATAGGATAGGATAAGATCGAATGGGATTAGGGGAGGTGTGTGCTTAAGTATTCACGGACAAAACTCGTGCAGCATCAGTCTTCATCCTGTCAATTATAGTGCTTTGTAATTTCTGTAGTGCATCCATATAAACACAGGAAGCTTCATACATATACCAGTTCACATGTTGCCTCCATATTGGTTATAGAAGTAGTACCATTGATGAAAGATAAAGTTTGTGGCAAAAATATCACATGAATATAATCTAGCATTGGAGGTACAGTTGCCAGCACTTATAATTGGTACAGTCAGCATTGTCAGTCTTCTGTTCCTGTACCAGTTATAAGTGCTGGCAATTGTACACTCGTGATACGTAATTTCTGACCAGAGACGAACGGCAGGCACCACACACACACACACATACCCTGCATTCGAACTCAGCCTCTATAGGTGTACTGGGTGGGGAAATGAGTAATACCAGGTGATTCGAAGCTTTCTACTCCTCACACCTCACACTCTGGTCAGAAATTATGTATCACGAGTGTACAGAACAGATATTCTTTCGAGTCCCCCTCATTCGTTAAGGTGACCATGCACTGTACAGACAAAATTAGAGAAAAAATACAGAATACTTTGACATACTCTCATGGGTAGGCCAATGTATGTACCTATGTAGGTTAGATTAGTGTAGCTTTGGCTAGGGTAGGTTAGATCACAATAGGGTAGTTGATTATTATGGGAAAATTCATTTGTTGATAAATTGGAAGGCTACTGATTCCTCCTAATTATATACCAGAAAACAGAACTAATAGGAGATTTGTTTTATAGCATAGTTAGTAGGAGTCAGAAACCTTCCAATAATAATAATAACAACAACAACAACAAAAGAATCTCCCTTTAAGTGTACCCAACCTAGGAATATATAATGGAACACTTCTCCCTATACGAACTAACTAGCAGTACTCTTTGAATCTCTTAAATGGATTGTTTTCTTTATATGTTTTTTTTTTTTAGATATACTTCCAACCCATTGACTCTTATTTAGGTTTGTTACCCTCTTGTACCAAAAGTCGTAATTCCAAGTGTTTCCAGCTTTTTTTTTTTCTCTCTAAGGCCTAACTCTGTCCTGTCATCGTGTGAAAAGAACTTCAATCGGATTTGTAGGTGTTGTAATAATTTTCAAGTCCTATTTATATCGGATTCGCTCGCACATGACATGATTCAGTTCTTTGGATATTATATAATTCTTTTGATATTTTCCATCTCAGCCTGCAAGATTTCTTTGACATGAGTCGACTGTTTCATTGCCAGCAGCCAGTTTATTTTGGTCTTAATGGAAAACAAATCCAGCTGCAGATACACACAGCTTAGCATGAATAATTCCCCGCCTCTTTCCGTGCATGTACCGGCTTGCATCTGTCACGGTACACAATCAAGCCAGTTAATATTAATGCCCTGGACACCGGTAAACCTTGACAGTGTGGGTGGCAGGGTGTGGGTGTGTGTGGGTGTGGGTGTGACGAGTGAGGGTGGGGATGGGATGGATGGGACGGGTGTAGGAGGAGATGGGATGGGTGTGGGTGGGGATGGGATGGATGGGACGGGTGTGGGTGGGGATGGGTGTGGGTGTGACGAGTGAAAGTGTGTGAGGGTGTGAGTGTGACGAGTGAGGGTGGGAATGGAACGGGTGTGGGAGGAGATGGGATGGAAGGAATGGGTGTGGGAGGGGATGGGATGGATGGGAGGGGTGTGGGTGTGTGAGGGTGGGAATGGAACGGGTGTGGGAGGAGATGGGATGGATGGGTGTGGATGGGGATGGGATGGGATGGATTGGTGTGGGTGGGGATGGGATGGATGGGACGGGTGTGGGAGGGGTGAGGATGTGGGTGTGACGAGTGAGGGTGGGGAGGGGAGGGGAGGGGTGAGAGTGTGTGAGGGTGTGGGTGTGACGAGTGAGGGTGGGGATGGGATGGATGGGACGGGTGTGGGTGGGGATGGGATGGAAGGGACGGGTGTGGGTGGGGATGGGATGGATGGGATGGGCGTGGGAGGAGATGAGATGGATGGGACGGGTGTGGGTGGGGATAGGATGGGACGGGTGTGGGTGGGGATGGTATGGATGAGACGAGTGAGGGTGTGTGTCGGTGTGGGTGTAACGAGTGAGTATTTATGTATGTATGTATGTAAGGTTGGATGTGTGAAGGGATTTGGGGGGGGGGGTGAGAGTGACTATGTATGTATGTATGTGTATGTATTATGTAAGGTTGTGTGTGGGAAGGGATTGGAGAGGCTAGAGAGTGGGTGGCCAGAGAATATACTTATAAGTGTATGAAAAGACTGGAGGGGGGACAATAGGTGTGTGTGTGTGTGTGTGTAGACTGAAGGGGAGACTGTACGGGCGATGGTGTGGGTGGCAAACGAGTCCTTGTGTGTGTGTGTGTGTGTGTGTGTGTGTGTGTGTGTGTGTGTGTGTGTATGTGGGCAAGGACTGGAGGGGAGAGGGGGTGAAGGTATGGGTGCAGAGTAAGCTAATAATTTTGTATAGGTGACTAGGTGTGGGAGGGTCGAGATAGTTATGATTGTGTAGGTGGGGTGTGGGAGGGGAGAAAAGCTGTGTGTGTGTGGGTGAGGAGAAAAGCTGTGTGTGGGTGAGGAGAGTGTCTATTTGCTTGATGAAGGTGTGGTTTGGAGGGAGTGGGGAGAGAGGGGAGAGAGGCAGTGGGAAGGGGAAGCTATATTGCCTGAAAAGCGGAGGTGAATACAGGTAAAGGAACGACGGGTGTGTGTGTGTGGGGCTACTGTACATCCCTGGTGTAGACTGGTGGTAGTGGGAAGGTGGACTGTATACAAGGTTAAATCCAGCTGATCCCCAGACTGGTGTAGAGTGCAGTAGCTGCTTGCCTCACCATTTCACTTGCACTGAACCTCACTGTGTATAAAGTCGCTTTGTAAAGTAGACGAGATTTTCCAGCAGTACTCTAGGATCACAAAATAATCCTCTCGCCTTATTGATTATCTTCAAAACTAAGTTAAACAAGGGACCCTGTGGTGTAGTCAGAAAGTTGGAGTTAAATGGTTCCTTCAAATATTGCCACAAAGCACCACTTATATATAGAAGGAGCTTGTTTCATGGCGGCATAGTCAGGAGGAATCAGAAGCCTTCAATAATTTATCATACACGAACACAGGGTCTTTAAGGAAACTCAGCCACAAAAATATAAGAGACAGAGCTGTTCAGTGACCGTCATGTGCCCCTGCCAAAATGAATGTTGTATGCATAGAACTGTATATATTGTTTCTCCAGCCTACATGCTCTGGTAAATGGCACTTCATATCCGATTTTTGCCAATTAACTGGGAGCGTTGCCTCGGGTCGGGCCGGTACACGAACCCTGTGCCGGGGTACAAAGGGAATACTGCAAATGAAGAGGAAACGGCTCAACAAAATATACAGAGGAAAATAATATACAACTGAAGCACACAACACCATACAGACGTGATGGGAGGGAGACCAGACACATGTACTACACGGAGAAGAGTACATAGGGAAAGTACATAGAGGAAGTACATAACATTTAACACAAAGGGAGTACATAGGGGAAGTACATAACATTTAACATAGAGGGAGTACATAGGGGAAGTACATAACATTTAACATAAAGGGAGTACATAGGGGAAGTACACAACAAACTATAATTATAGACAGTACACGTGATTGGGTAACACACAACAACATACCCGGTACACAAAATTCGTACACGTGAAAGAGAAACACACACACACACACACACACACACACACACACACACACACACACACACACACACACACACACACACACACACACACACACACACACACACACACACACAACAAACCACACACACACACACACACACAATCTACACAGAGGAAGTGAAGGACATATACACACACACACACACACACACACACAAATTACACAGAGGCAGTACAAATGGAGGGAATACACACACACACCACAAAGGCAGATTACATAAAGGGGATTTTGTAAAAGAAAACATTTGGAGTTTTGACCGTAGAATGTTGAGGTGTGTGTTACTCCGCAATTGTTGGTGGTGTGTGGTTATTTCTGTAGATAGCTGTGTGTGTGTGTGTGTGTGTGTGTGTGTGTGTGTGTGTGTGTGTGTGTGTGTGTGTGTGTGTGTGTGTGTGTGTGTGTGTGTGTGTGTGTGTGTGTGTGTGTGTGTCCTTCACTTCCTCTGTGTAGATTATGTGTGTGTGTGTGTATGTCCTTCACTTCCTCTGTGTAGATTATATGTGTGTGTGTGTGTGTGTGTGTGTGTGTGTGTGTGTGTGTGTGTGTGTGTGTGTGTGTGTGTGTGTGTGTTCCATTGACTAAAATACATTCCATGAAATGTTGGCAAAATAATCAATATTATTATATTTATGAAACTGTTTCGTTCGCTCCTTCATAATACATGTGTTAGCTCATTGATTTATAAAAAAAAATTACTTCCTCATTACGTACTGTTAACTTCATATCACAAACTCTTGTGTACTTGTAGCTCGTCCAGTTTTTTCAGCCTTGTTGCTAAGTTTAATTAAATCTCCAAGAATTTAAAAAAGGTTACATGATTACATTAATGGTGACCACCTAGTCAGTGCACATTTTTCCCCTGAATAGATATCGTAGAATTGTCATGCACCTGTGTGTTCTACCTCAGAGTCACGTGGCCTACAGCCTACAGGTCTACCGAGTTACATACTGTATATTATTAAATGATATGTTGTGACAATCGTAGTATTCCTGGTTTAATCTGGATGTTTTACCACCAACCATCAAGATCATATCCATCTCAAGCTCGTCCATTACTCATAAACTAATTTTTATTGAACATAATGTAACTAATATGTGCACCACTTATAATACGTGAAATTTTATCAAGCATTACTTTGCAGTCCTCCTGTCTGTCTGCCCACCCGCTCACCCACCACCTGCCCACCTACCACCAAGGATAATAGTATATCATCCTTGCCTACCACCTACCCACCTACCTACCTGGCTGGAGTCAGTCGTCCTTCTCTTTCCACAGGTAAATCATTATCCACTACCTGCTGTACATAATAGTGTGGCCGACATGAGATACATTAAATTCCCGTCAAGGCTTCTATTATTATGAACTATGCTTTTGTTTATTACGATGCCTCCAAGCAGCGATTGTGGGGTTGGGTTCAGGTTTCACGCCTCGGTGTTTGTGTGTGTTGCTTGTTGATTAAAAAGCTTTAGAAAAAATTGGAAGTAATTTTACGATCAAAGAGTGCATGTAATAAAAATTCCTTTAATTTCAACTTGCACTTTAACCGATGGTGAAATCAAGTAAAGAGTCCAAACGTATTAGTGAAAATAAATAGCAACTCTCACAACAAAATTAATCAATCTATGTGTTGTCGTTATTGGACGCTGTTCTTCAGTATTAAATGTGTACACACACTATATAATAATAATTATATATTGTGAGAGGTAAAAAATAATGTCCAAAGTCGTTCATCTTTGCTTCTGCCCCATGCATACACCTCCCTCTCTCTCTCCTTACCTTCCCTCTCTCTCCTTCCCCTCCCTTCCCTTCCCTCTTCCCCTTCCCTCTTCCCCTCCCTTCCCTCCCCTCTTCCCCTCCCTTCCCTTCCCTCTTCCCTTCCCTTCCCTTCCCTCCCCTTCCCTTCCCTCTTCCCCCCCCCTTCCTTTCCTTCCCTCTTCCCTCCCCTTCCCTCTCTCTCCTTCCCTTCCCTCTCTCTCCTTACCTTCCCTCTCTCTCCTTCCCTCCCCTCTTCCCCTTCCCTTCCCTCTTCCCCTCCCCTCTTCCCCTCCCTTCCCTCCTCTCTTCCCCTTCCCTTTCCTCTCTCTTCCTTCCCCTTCCCTCTTCCTTCCCCTTCCCCATTCCCTTCCCCTCCCTCTTCCCCCTTCCCTTCCCTCTTCCCCGACCACAAGCGTTCCACCTGCAGTCATTCTACTCACAATAATACAAGTATACAACAATATTCTCCAACCTTCCTACTCTGTCCCCAAGCATCTAATTAATCTATCTTTTAATGTCTGCTTATTATTTATGTATGTATGTAAAATAGTATCTCTATTTTTTCGTATTTTTCATTCACCTGTTAAAAATGTTGCTTAAATGAACTCCATGTTGTGTGTATAACTTCGGGCTTCTTTTGCTGAGGCTTTGTTATTTTTACAGTATTTATTTTCTGTTGGTTTGTTAATCCGGAAAAAAAAGTGAGATTTATATTTTTTATTATTAATTTTTATATCATTTTTTTTTTACATTTCTTTCTTTTTATTTTTATTTTTCATTGTCCTTGTTATAGTGTATATATTTATTGTGTATATAGTGTATAGTGTTTATAGTGTATATGTTTATTTCTCTTTGGTGTTTTCTCTCTCTGTGTCTACCTTTCTTCACCCTTTTTTCTTCGTTTATTTGTATTGTCTTCATTACTAACAATGGAGGCATATGAACCGCCCGGGCCTTGCCAGACTTAAGTATAGGTGAACACTTCTATAACTAAATCTACTCTCTGTTGTTGCTGTGTGAGAGAGAGAGAGAGAGAGAGAGAGAGAGAGAGAGAGAGAGAGAGAGAGAGAGAGATAGATAGATAGATAGATACTGCGGTTTCTATGGTTAATTAAGGTGGCAATTCTTTTTTGGTACATTGGAGTGCCTTGATTCCTCCAAAGTATGCTAGGAAACAGGACCAGAGGGGCAAAAATAATGGTGTTCTGTTGCTTGGAATAGTTTGGGGGATTCAGTTGCTCCAGATTTACCAATACAAAACTTACCCCTTAAGTGGCCAATGAAGTAGACAGTCGCAGAGAACTCATATTGTACAAAGGTGACTAGAAAAAAAAAAAAAAAAAAAAAAAAAAAAACACAGAGAATTAAATTTACAGAGGAAAAATTACTGTTCTGTGTGCTCTACCTAACATAGCTAGACACAGTTGAAAATTTATATTGTATATGTTTGTAAATTTTCTCATATATATCTATTAGCTAAGCAACAATATAAGACTTACACTGTATGAAGGACATTAAAGTAGTCACCATACAGGGACTAACACTGTATAAAGAACACTAAAGTAGTCACCATACATACAGGGACTAACACTGTATAAAGGTCACTAAAGTAGTCACCATACAGGGACTAACACTGTATAAAGGACATTAAAGTAGACACCATACATACAGGGACTAACACTGTATAAAGGTCACTAAAGTAGTCACCATACAGGGACTAACACTGTATAAAGGACATTAAAGTAGACACCATACATACAGGGACTAACACTGTATAAAGGTCACTAAAGTAGTCACCATACAGGGACTAACACTGTATAAAGGTCACTATAGTAGTCACCATACAGGGACTAACACTGTATAAAGAACAGTAAAGTAGTCACCATACAGGGACTAACACTGTATAAAGATCACTAAAGTAGTCACCATACAGGGACTAACACTGTATAAAGGTCACTGAAGTATATGACCACACAGGAGTAATATTTCTTTGCGTAGTTTTAAAGTATTAATGACCTATACACTTAATTAAAGAGTTAAAGCAGGCAGACACGTACAATTGTGGTCAAAAATAATCATCCATATAGGGGTAACTCACGTAAGAATTTAACAGCTTTCCTCTGTTCCTTAGCTGATAAACTTTTCTTATAAAGAGGATAAGTACCATCCCTTAATTTACTAAAAGCAGCTACACACTACATAAAATAATAAAATCGTATATTAACGTGAAAACATTTAACAGCAAATTGTTTGAAATACCCATATGTGGATGATTATTATTGACCACGACTGTTCAATACAAAGGAATCAAACTACCATAAAAGGGAAAATTTTCAATTATGAAATTATGGTTTTACCAGTCACTGACCTGACATTTGTTTTACACCTATATATCTTAGCCTCCCTCTTAGAAGAAATATTATTCCATAGTGGTATAGTAAAACCAATGCCCTGCCCTGCCCTACCCTGTAGCCTCACAGACAGGGTCAGTCAATTCACCGTAACTGAGAACTGGTATATTGCAGCTTATATTCAAGGTTGTCATTTTGGCGGATTTTCCACGGTCGACCATGTAATTGTTCAATGTGCTTTTCTTATTATTAATAATATTTTGAGCATAAAAGTTAATAGTGTGATAATTCGTGAGCACGAAATTTCATCCCTCTTTATTCTGAGCTCTTCAAACCATTCCCTTACAAACCTCAAAATTAGTACTAACAATTGTGGAAATATGACTTTGTGATAAAAACTATAAACCGAGAGTGATGTTGGAGAGGAGGATGAGGGAAGAAAAGAAAGAGATGAGAGAAGTGAAGTAAAGAGAAGAACATTAGTGAGGCGAGGGTGGAAGTGAGAGGTAAGGGAAGTGAAGAGAATGAATAGTACGTACTGGTGAAGAAGGTTGGCACTGGGAACTGACCTGTGGTGCCGGTGTAGTTTGGTGCCCCACGTCTTGCCCTTACCATCTTGTCACTCGGCCCGCCACACACTCACACACACACTCACTCTCACTCTCACTCACACACACACACACTTCCACCAGACTCTCCCTCCTTTTTTCTGGCGCTATATGTCTTCGCTATCAGTCAATCAATCCCTCCCGTAGTAGGTTCAGGTGACGGTCTGGTTGGTATAGTCTCTTCTGTCGTCCTTCACACAACACAACTCCCGCCACCACCACCACGGTCCATTACACACACACCTTACCAAGACACAACCCTACACATCTATGATAGCAAGACAACTACACTGGCTTCGTCTTGCTGTTTCTCTCTTCTCTCTCTCTCTCTTTCGTAGAGGTCTCTCACAATGTTATCTATTGAGAGGCGAGGATAACAACAACTCTTTTCCACTATTTTGATGTCAAGTGTATTGAGGATTTAGGCATCTCGGTTTCAAATTTTTCTCATTATGGCTAATTTGTAAAGAAAAACGTTGAGCACCTGATTTTAAGTAGTTCACTAAACTGGTTTTTACTTTGTGTAAGCTATAAACATATAGTACTCTTTCCAGTTACCAGTACATACAAAGTTTTTTTTAATTATTTTTCATCTGTTCCTCCAGGTAATTATGTGTAAACACCACTTTCTTTTTGTCCCTCCTTTACCTTCCAGTACTGTTGTGATCTTCCTCTCACCCTTACATCTTTATCACCTGACTCCCATTACCAAGGTTTATATCAGTTTATTAATGTTAGTTTGTAATTCAACAAACTTAAAACTTGAATAGCACCGTCAATCAGTAATCTGGTCTGATGCACCCACACTGCGCGTCACAAGTCTCGCTCAAATAATAATTTATAACTGGATAATTAGTTCTCTAGTGCGGGATTATAAGTTTTTCAAGACTAATTGATTGAATCAGTGTGGTCATGATGCTTGTTACCAATCACTTTGCGAGACCTGACTCCCTCTACAACAGAAGGATGTACCGTCCCTTAGAAATTGACATTTTCGGTCGTATTCCATTTCCCTCTGGCTCGACAGGGACTGCGGTGTTGAAGTATGCATGGCGTGGTGTGGTGTGGTGTGGTGGCAGCTGCTCCCGCGTGAGGCCGGGGCTGGACTGGCACTGGCTCCCTCACCAGCTGGCTCAACGCAGCTGCGTTCTCTGACCCACACGTGTTCTTATTTACTCCACCACATCACACCAAGCCACACCACACTAGGCAACGTGTAGTTAGCACATCATGTAAAGAGGAGATATATATACACAGTTAGATAAAAGTTTCGTAAAGTATTTAAAATTGGGGTTTGGGGTAAACCTTTTCGTCAGAGCCAGAGGGTAGAATCTTATTTTCACAAATATCTTTGCTTATTTTCAGATACACATCTTTAGCTTTGTTGTAGAAATGGGTACCGTGTGATCATACATTGATTTGCCAAATATATTTGCTAAGCTATGTCGTTCTTGAAAATTTTCCACAATATAAAGGAGCACATGACAAGGGTTGTATATTAGATTACTGTCTTGTATCCTTGGGGCTGCTCAGTCAGACAGCTTGAGGAACTTCAACAACAACAACTGTTTTGTATCACTAATATAAAATAATAGCCTTGACCTTGAAACTATTTTTGACCCCATGTTTAGGTCTGTAACCCCTCCAATGGAGATCGATACTTGAAACTAGTATTCCAATGTCTCTCATTTGTAATGCATGTTTTCATCTATTTTTTACCAGCTAGAAAATTTAATGTCAAAGTTTAATCATTGATGCAGGTCGTACAGCATATTCATACACTTGAGTTTTTCAACCAGAGATGATTTTGTGTTATTTTATGCTTGTGTTTTGTTGCAGGCTGGATCTTCTGTTTAGGTGATGTGAGGAGGCTGGAGCTTCTGCCGTTGCTGGGATGAACTGATAGTGAAGATGGACCAGATGTAATGGCCTTCCTTACTTATGGAACTTTACCTGTTGCTGTATAAGAACAGGTAAGTTAATGTATAATTTTAGTCACCAAGTCATGTACCTCATTCGCTCATGAAATGAAGGATAAAGAAAGTTCATTCATTTGCCTGCTGGATATTGAAACTTTGTGTGGTGAAATTGTTGTTCATTGACCATCCTTTACACTAACCTTGAAGAGTAGTGAGGCAACAGCACTTTTGTTGTTATGTGTATCAAACAACCCTTTGTATTTATGAGCTCTATTTTAGTCTTTCCCATGTGTTGCATTTTTCCTCAAGCAAGCCTTTCAATATATAATTTTTTCACCATGTAGCTCAGTTAACAAAATCATAGCATTCACTTCTGAACATAGCAAAATTAATTTTGCAAATTGACTTTGATTGTTCTATGATAGACTGTTGAGGTGGACTGTTCGGTGGATTGGTGTTGTGAACTGTTCAGCGGACAAGGACAATATACCAATTACAGTACTGGTATATTTATAGTAGTAAAGTCCTAATTCATGTTTATACGTATCTCGTATCATGCCAGTATGGTACTAAACGATAATTCTTTTCGTGTTCATGTATAAATATATTTTATAATTTATTTCAAGTGCCAAGGTAATGTAGAAAATGGCATTTGTATATGCAGCACTTTACAGACTGTAGGTGAAAGAGTTGGGAATTGTGGATAAAAGAAAAGTGGATTGAATTTGAATGTGTCACACTTACATCTACTTTTGTTCTGTTACAGGTTTGGTAGTGAAGGCATTATGAAGACACATCACATTGGAACCTCATCTCATGTATCCTAACAGTTGCTACAGTATCTAGTATATGGTGAGATGATACGAGGACATCAGTCATAACAACACTGTCATACCTGGGCCTTCATTCGTCATAGTAATTTTGTATCAGTGTTCATATGAGTAATGTAATGGTGCTTGACTCATATTTGGTTTGATTTGGGCCACTGGTTTAGAAAGTGTTGTTATTGTATAATATGGAGTTGTCTTGTCTTGTTTTTGTGTTTGGTATCTAGAACACTCAATGCCAGTCTCTATTTACAATCAATAGCTGCAATATGGAAGTAATGTCTTTAAGATCTATGAAAATTTTAATATTTTCCTGGAATTCATGAGTACCTTTGCATCCCTAAATTTAAAGCAGCTTATTATTTTTATTTAATAAGTCATACCTGTTATATGTTGACCAAACACAAAACCAGAGGGTGAATAAGAAGGCAGTGAATATTTCAGCTCGATACAATAATAAATAAAATAGAATCATCAATACCCTATTTCCAAGGGGTGGGAAGGCTCAGTGCAGGATCCCCGACAGGCTAGAGGTCCAGCTCTGAGGCCGTTTGAGCTTTGTTAGACTTTCCTTATGTCACATTTTGAAAATAGAAACAGCTGAATAATCTTTTAGCACAAGTTTGTATGACTGAAATGAGAAAAAGAAATGTCAACCTGTGTTATGACTGGTATACCATATATACATTCATGCACAGCTTTACATTTCCAAGCTTCTGATTCAAGCTCTCCTCTCCATAATACTTTTCAGTCCCCACTTACTTCAACAGTATCAGCATTGCACTACTTTATGAAAATTCTCATTGGAGATAACCCAGCAACATACAAAAGCAATCAAATATCACCCCAAATTTTCCTTCCATCATGCAAATATAATCATACACCTTATGTGAATGCAACCCCTTTAGTTATAATGATGAGGTGCTACAAAATTTTACTTATGTTCTGTATTACCTTGATAATTACTGACAGAAAGAAAATTTAGGTGAATAATTTGATTGCAGCTGTACATTGAATTAATACAATCTTACAAGTATTTCTTCAAACTTTGTTCAAGAGTTATCTATCTAATGGAATTCCTATTATTTACATGAAATAATAGAAGTTTGGAGGCAGTAAGTGGTATTATTAAACTATTACTTTGAGCAAAAGGCTCTTCCTCGCTCATTTTGTTATTTTTCACTATGCATTGATGAAAAGCCTTGCCCTCAAGTAGGACTGTAGTTTATCAATACCACCCTGTCTCTTTCCTGGAACAGTTTCAAATACATCTTCATGCAATGTTCATGTTTTGGAGGGATTGAAGTGATAAGTTTGATGTCCTCATATCAGCAATTTTATTGGAACCCTACATACACCCTTACAGGTATCATAAAACTTGAAAATTTAACTTGTGGTATGACAAAGTTAATAATAATTATATATAATAAACAATATGAAATAAATATTTTTATATTATTTCCTTTTGATGAAGTTTCTCCTCCTCCTCTTATCTTCTCTCTTCTTCTCCTCCTCTTATCTTCTCTCTTCTCCTCCTCCTCTTATCTTCTCTCTTCTCCTCCTCCTCTTATCTTCTCTCTTCTCCTCCTCCTCTTATCTTCTCTCTTCTCCTCCTCCTCTTATCTTCTCTCTTCTCCTCCTCCTCTTATCTTCTCTCTTCTCCTCCTCCTCTTATCTTCTCTCTTCTCCTCCTCCTCTTATCTTCTCTCTTCTCTCTTCTTCTCCTCCTCCTCCTCTTATCTCCTCTTCTCTCTTCTTCTCCTCCTCCTCCTCTTATCTCCTCTTCTCTCTTCTTCTCCTCCTCCTCCTCCTCCTCTTATCTTCTCTTCTCTCTTCTTCTCCTCCTCCTCTTATCTTCTCTTCTCTCTTCTCTTCTTCTAACTTGACTTCCCTGTCACTTCAGACCTGAAAAGAGTTACAATTTATGGGTAAGATTGGTTCCTAAACTCCAATGCCTTTTTGGTAGTATTGAATCCAGGGTTTAGGTTTCTATAAGCAATGTTGGTTTCCACAATCTTTAATGCCCCCTAAGTGGTAGGTTAAGAGCCCCATACCAATTGGGAAGCACTTAAGATTGTGGAAAGCAACACTGTACAGTCGGCGGCAAAAGTCCTGTCGCCTCACTTGCTTCACCGAGGTACGCGATGTTCATAGACTCGAGATTAGTAGGTGTAGAAAACATGCGTATTTCTCGAGTCCATGAACACTGCATGTCTCGATGAAGCAGTTGAGGCGACAGGACTTCTGCCGCCGACTGTACATAACTAAACCCTACATTCAATATGTGGGAATTCAGAGTAGATACAGTCGCGGTCATATATAATCATCCATATAGGGGTAACTCGCGTAAGAGTTTGACAGCTTCCCTCTGTTCCTTAGATGATAAACTTTCCAATAAATAGGTTAACTACTATCTTTTAATTTAATACAAGCAGAGATACGCACTACTTAAAACAATAACATCATATGTGAACGTGAAAACATTACACAGTAAATTGTTTGAGATACCCATATGTGGATGATTATTATTGACCGCGACTGTACCTTTTGTGGCGAGTGTACATTTCTAAATCCAAGCTGCATATGTAATTTCTATCATTTAAGTTGTACAGTGCAATTAGGTTTCTCTTTAAACAAAGTAAGCCATAGTGTTACCTTTGAACATAAGCATGATAAATATTTTCACTCAAAATGGTTGAAGTCAAGTTTTAACAAGTTTCAGTATTTATCATACAAGATTCTCTGCTCAATTAACATGCTAAAAAAAGGTCTACAATAACAGTCACAGCAGACTATTATAAATTATGGCAATTCCTCTTCATCCATCCAGATGCACTAAAATTTTTGTTTTACCAATACCATTTACAAGTACAGTAGTGAAGCATTACCACTACTAATTTTATAAGTGCTGATCATTATTGACTTTTATTGCACTGCACAACTCACAAGAGACATTGTGGATAATGATGACATTTACTGGACAACATAATTATGGAAATCTGGGAGTAAGAATAGAAATCACAATGATTAAAACTTTCTAAAGTAGAAAACGAAAGTATCAATATCCACAAATCAGTCCATATCACCACAATGTCAACACAATACCAGGCAATATTACACTTGACATGCCACCAACAAATAAACTATAGCTGCCTGCACACACCTGGGCTTTTTGAAGTTGTGTTGATATTGGTTTGCTTTCTACTTATAGTTCTGTACACTTGCAGAATAATAATTATAAACTGGAGAAATTAGATACAGTCATGTATAAATCCAGAGCATAGTACCAAATGCCCTATATGGGAGTAGATGGTAAAAGAATTAATATGATGCTGGATGAGAATTATTGGAGGTGGAATGTTTTAAATATTTGAAGTCTAAAGTTATGGTGGACAGTAAAGGAAAGTCAGAGGTGAAATCTAGGGCAAGAAAAGTAGGGAAGGTGCTAGGAGAAATGAAAAGGATGTTTGGCTGCAGGTCACGTAAAGTGGACATATAGAGAAAAGACTACTCTGTGGACTGAACGAACTCAAGCTCCCATCTCTGCAATTTAGGAGGAAAAAAGCTGGTGTGCTACAGACTTTCAAAATCATGAAGAAAATGGATAATTAGTAAAAGGAACACTTTGTTGAGCGTAGCAGCAAAGAAAGGATGAGGGGACACCATTAAGTTCCAAAAGAAATATTGCATATAGTGCTGAATTACTCTTAAATAGTGAGTTGGTTTTTGACTTGTGAGTGTACCAAACAGAGAAAACAAAATAGCTTCATAAACACTCACCGGAATTAGTGATGCTTGCACTGATGCTACAGAAGGAATGATGGATGAACATAGTTGACATCAACAAAGGTTCCTTAGTCTGTTGTGGAACTGGCCTCCACAACTCTAAAACATAATACAAGCTAATTCATTTGGGTGGAAAAATAATTGAGGAAAAAATTGACAAGGAATATAATTATGTCCATTGTGAATGAGATGGTTTTGGGGCTAGGGGGTTTGAAAGTATTCCTATCACAAATACTATTACAGAAAAAAATGTAAAACTTGTCTACTACAATTACTTTCTGTCTGTGGCTAAACTTGACTGTAAATCCTACAATGTACCATCCTTCAAGGAAGATGGAGAAAGAATTTAAGAAAAGGGGTTGTATGGAATAAGAGGTGTGGAGAATAACATACAAAACACCCAGAAAGAAACCAAAACATACCTGAAGAGAAACAGAGTATATTCAAATGAGGTTCTTGAGTACACTGGCTTGAGTTTCACAGTCTAGAATGTACAGTAGTGTCCATCCTGAAAATAAATATATGGTTAGGGTCCCAATTTGGATGCACTGTAAACTACAGTAATTACCAGAGGACTGGTTGACAGAAACAGTACAGTAAACCCTCGCTAACTCAGATCAATTGGGGGGAGACCCTTGGCAAGTTATCCGAAGATCCGAGATATCCAAGGGCTTAAATTTGATGAGTACGACTGACCGCATGTACACCCACCCTCAAAACTACATGTGCTTTCACTTGTATCTCTGGTTCCCATACACAGCTGCGCAGACACACACACACACACAAAAAAATGACAATTTCACAAAAAAAAATATAATACTGGAGAAATATATTCAATACTGTAATGTATATTAACATGAAATAAGGTACTGTGGTGTAGTAATAGGTGAGAAAGTATCGGAATCTGAGCTGATATTAGTCAGTTTGTCAGTCACGGTGTACTTGTTGCCACACAGACACATTATTCCCGTGATTTTTGAGATATTATTATGCTTACTTCTAGTACAGTAATCTCCTTTCAATGGCACCGAAGAGAAAGCTTTCAAGTGATATTAGTAATGATGAAAAGAAAAGACAGATCATCACATTACGTGAAAAAGTTTATATTGTTCAGAGAAAAGAGAAAAGGTGGCAACAATTGGCCATGTTTTTGGGTTGATCCAAACAACTACAGCCACCACAGCTATTGACAAAAAGGGCAAAGTGCATCTTATCTCATGTTAAAGATGCATATCCTATGCAGTCAACTATAATAACAGAGCAAAGATCAAGTTTGTTAATGGATATGGAACACTGTATGGAGTCACCGTGGTGATACCGTCATACCATGGTTCCGTGGCCCGTTTGACAGTGACGCTGCCAATTATATATCATTGTTAATGATATAATATAGCAGGATAGTAACGTGTATAAATAAGGTGTTGTCATCTAGTGGGGCAGAAGAGAAGCTATGGTACCAACATCACCACGAAGCTCCACTGTCTCATCTAGTGCGACACCCAATAACCTCCCGAGGTTGAGGTACATAAAAAAAAAAAAAAAAAAAAAAAAGGATACCATTGTTATTAGATAACGGAACACTACATGGAGTCACCGTGGTAATACCGTCATGCCCGATGTATATGGTATGTGGCTCCATGGCTCGCTTGGCAGTGACTGACGTTGCCAATTATACATCAGTACATCACCATTTTTCAAGCAACAAAGTTAATTAATTCAATACATTGAGTTTCTTATACATACATTTATGGTAAAAGCATAACTATATATATGGTCAGTCAACGTAGGGTATAAATGTATGGAATCGAGATGGTAATTAGAGTTATCCGATATCCGACTTATGAGGGTCCGACTTAGTGAGTGTTTACTGTATATCTACTGTCTATCTATCTATCTATCTATAGCTCTGACGCCTTGTTCCCTCCGGGAACTCCCTCCAAGGGGGTGGCCACGGCAGAAGTGTCTCCAGTTCTTCCTGTTCCAACACTCCCTCCTTACTTGGTCAAGCCCTACTCTGCCCCTCACATTTCTCTCCTTTACATACTCTTCCACTCTGTTCTGCCATCTAACCAGAGGTCTGCCTCTCACACCAGGTCCCACAACTTCACTTCCATACACCTTCTTTACAAATTCCTCACCTTACATTCTCTCTACATGTCCAAACCACCTCAATGTATTACGCTTCACTCTCTCAACCACTCCACACTCAATACCAATTGCCTTCTCACTCATACCACATCTCTCATACACACTCTCATTACTCTCTCCATCCCATCTACTGCTAAGCATTTAAATATTTTGAAAAGGAAAATTTGTTACCTTAAACACACAAAATGCAGCATTAATAGAACTAAGAATGTTCTGTTCAACTGTGAAATGTTATCTCATCCCTTATTTTAATGTTTCAGTCACAATTATTACACCCATAGGCCGCACAACGAACTATTGTATCCGAAAAATTATTGGTAGCAGAGCAATAGCTCTCAACTTTCTTGCCTATATCAGTATCTATCACTGGCCACCACTAAGCCAACACCACCCTGGTGGAAAACCAAAGAACCATGTATTATAAGCATGAAGTTCCAACCTCCATCTCATTGAGCTCAGTGGCTTACACCCAGAAACCAAAACAATCAAGTAAACAGGTGACTTCTGCCAAAAATGATGCACAACATTCCGCAAAAATTGAACACAGTTAACAGGTAAGGAGGGTTGTGTGTGTGCAAGAGAGACAAGGCAAGATGGGGAGGGTTGTGTGTGTGTATGCAGTTGAAGGTATGGAGGGTTCTGTAGGTGGGGCAGGGATGACGACAAAACACTACAAAGGAGAAGAGGAAAAAAGTTAACAGAATGCATATGTAACCACTAATCAGCAACCATTCTCCTGAGGAAACAAGACTGGTGTATTACTCTGGCTAACACAATGCAATTTCAGTCATCACAGAGAAACCTCACACTGATAAAAGGCGAAGGAATACAGCAATTAGGAAGGGTAGGAAGTTGTATGCTGCCTTCATGGACTTGGAGAATGCATACGATAGGGTTGATAGGAGAGCTATGACAAAGGTGTTGGAGGGTCTTTGCTGAAAGGCATTGAGGCCTTTTATGCAGAGGCAAAAACATGTGTGCGGGTAGAGGGTGATCTAAGCGAGTTTTAATACAGTATTAGTGTAGGGCTGAGACAAGGATGTGTTATTTCACCATGGCTGTTCAATATATATATATATATATGGATGGGTGAATGAGAGAGATGAAGGGCAAAGTGAATGGCCTGGGGGTGAAGCTGACAGTGAATGAAGTAAATTGGTCCTTGGTGGCAAGTTTATTTGCAGATGACACTGTGCTCATGGCTGAGAGTGAAAGGGAGTTACAGAGAGTAGTGGGTGTGTTTCAGTCAGGGTGTAAACAAAAGAAACTGAAGGTGAATGTTGGGAAAAGTAAAGTGATGGTATATGAGAGGGCAGAAACTGAAATGATTGACTTTGCCACACCATACAGAGTGGGAGTACCAACTGGAACTAAGTGTGAGATAACTCTAGAGGGTGAGAGGATGGAGGAAGTGAAAGAGTTTAAATACCTGGGTACAGTTCTATGTAAATATGGAAGGAGAAATTAGAGAGAGAGAGAGAGCAGTGAGGGGTAGACAGGTCATAGGATCACTGGGAAGGATTATGAAGAGTAGAAGTGTGAATATGGAAGTGAAAAGGGGACTATGAATTAGTATAATCTTGCCAACACTGACAAATGCGTCAGAGACGTGGACATGGAGTAGGGCTCATCAGTCTAGAATAGGTGCGGTAGAAATGAGTTACTTGAGAGGAGCATGTGGACTTACTAGGTGGGATGAAGAAAGTAATGAGTGTGTATGAGAGATGTGGTATGAGTGAGAAGGCAACTGGTATTGAGTGTGGAGTGGTCGAGAGTGAAGCTTAATACACCGAGGTGGTCTGGACATGTGGAGAGAATGCAAGGTGAGGAGTTTGTAAAGAAGGTGTATGGAAGTGAAGTTGTGGGACCTGGAGTGAGAGGCAGACCCCAAGTTAAATGGCAGAACAGAGTGGAAGAGTATGTAAAGGAGAGAAACATGAGGGGCAGAGGAGGGCTGGACCAAGTAAGGAGGAAGTGTTGGAACAGGGAAAACTGGAGACACTTCTGCCGTGGCCACCCCCTTGGCGGGAGTTCCCGGGGGGAGCGAGGAGTCAGAGCTATAGATAGATAGATAAATAGATAGAAATTATATTCCATAGTGTTTGAAGAAAAATGTCCTTACCATTGACAAAGAACATCAGATATTCTCTTCCTACTGAAGATTCTGGTCCCAAAGAACACTCATATATTTTATGTTCTACATCAATATTGTGGACACTTTACTCTCCAGACACATTCAAAGTTTGGTCCCATTAATGAAGATGATGTTCATAACCTCTTCAGAAGATTACCAAGAGGATGCAGAGAAGGAAGGGACATACCTTTGTGAAATCTGTGTCATCCAGGTAGACCTCATGGATGAAGGAGTTGTGAAGGTTCTTCTGAAAGAAGTATGCATTGGGTTCAATGAGGAAAGATTATTTCAACTATTTTCATGAACGTATGAGAGAGCTGCTTGGTAAATGATGAAGCAATGTACAGGAAAGAATATCAAAGCAACAATGCAAAGCAATCTGAATATACTCTGGGTAATTTGGTTATTAACAGGCAGAGTTGGCCCTATTCATTAAGCAAAATATGCAAAGCTGTTGCTTAGGGCCCTGTAGTAACCAAGGGAGCACCTAAGCAATTTTTTGAATAAATGAAAACTGAAATGAAAGTTAAAAGCAAGCCTGAGGAAAATTTAAATGCTAAATCAGTATTATGAGAGGCAAACAAAATTAAGATGAGGATATAATTATGAGGGTGCTGCCAATACCAAAAGTCCTGGTGTTGGTCCTGTTAACCCCTAAGAACCGCAATTCCTGGCCAATGCCTGCTACCCCAGCCGCAAAAACCACCTGATTTTTTAAGTTACTCCAAGGTTAGCTTTGGTATTATAGGATTGTAGAACTTTATTTTACACACCAGAATATGCAAACAGAAGTCTCCTATCTCCACAACAGCGCGTCAAAGTCGGAAAATAATACGACAGTTACTCCCCCAAATAACATATGAGTGCACTGAAATAGACAGAAAAGGCCACATACAATTCATTGTTGCATACGACTGACTGTCTGGATCACAAACTTATCAGCAGTACCAATGAAGTAGCTAGATATAGCACATGCAGTTTTTTATAGCTCTGTCGATCGGTGTTCATCGTTAATGGAGGAAAGATAAGCTAAGATATCGATCGGTGTCCATCGGTTCTTAGGGGTTAACAATGTACCCTTAGAACCTCCTTTTTAAGCTAGCTATTTTTCTACAATAAAACACACCTGTTGCCATAGGAGAGGGTGAGGAAGATCCAGAGGAAGAAACAGTATGTGAAGATTTCCCTGAGTATGTTCCACATCTCCACATCCTTCTTTTGTGGTTCCTGTAGTTTTGCCAGCATCTCATCAAACTTTTTGAGAGAGACTGTCAGGTTTCTCCTTGGTAGGACAGCCAAATATATATTGCCTGGCAAAATTCAAAGGTATAGTTAACTTCTGTTTCATTCACTATACTGTACAGTAGTTACTGCTAAAACCACTACCAATGAAAAAGAGACCTCAAGACTGTTCGGCCAGCAAATCTGGGACCTACAACAACACAAGAACATGGGTAACAGAACAGAGTATGTAAACACACAACTGTACCTTCCTTAATTTTTCCCCTTTACTACTACTTATGCTCCTTTCAATGCAATGTGTCTAGGTATCTTGAACCAAACTGGACATGATTTTAAACTTTTTTTTTTCTTTCCAAAGGTGAGGACATTACATGGGCTCCTTGCCTTTAGTCCTCACTTTTCTCAATACAGAAAAAAAGATCATCAAATCCCATGAAGATACATTTGGCAACACTTAATACTACCAGTGTTACCTGAGTTGCAGTGGGTAGTTATTCTTGTTTTGTGTCCATCCTATTTTGTGTAAATTAATAGTTGCATCATCCTTCCAGTGGGGTGCCAAGACTGTGGGAGAAAGAACCATACCGTCAGTGATACAACTTGCATAATGGTACTGTAAAGAGAATAAAGATTCATACAAAGGCACTAAATTAAAAAAATAATCATGAGCTGCTGATGTACAGTAGAAGTGCAAGTACTGGACCCACTGCTAGAGTTTCCCTGAACTTCAGAGAGGAAAGGATCAGGCCAATCACAAGTGACCTCTACTACAGTATATATTTTATGCTGAAGTGGATAATTTGCTCTTCAAATCAGAATCCTGTATCCACTGGTCCTGGCAAACTACTATATACAATAGAAAAATGATGATGTGATAACTACAGTACAGTAATCCCTCATTTTCTACTCTTGTTATGGAAGTGTATTGCTTTGCTTGTGATGAATCTGTGTACAGTAAATCCTCTTTATACTGTACATTACACACCCATAAACCCAATGGATAATGAGGGTTTACTGTACACAGTTTCATAGAAAACAGTATAATACACACCCATAACAACAGTGCAAAATGAGGGATTACTGTATATACAAAAAGTTAGTGATAGAGAGCAGCATCCATCCCCTACTCTGACTAAATGGCACTAACTCACAATGATGTGCCAGGCAGTGGGAATGTTAAGTGTTGCCATATATTATATGATCATGGCAAGAGTGCAAAATCTAATTGGGAAATACTTCACGACTATGTTTTTAATTGTACTGTAGTGACTATATAAAAAAGTATTCCTCCATTATTTCCAGGTAAGGTTCAGAGGGATTACTGTTCTTTTATTACCCCATACTTTTTACAGTACTTCTTTCATTGACAAAATATTTTAATCTACTTCTACTACTGCATGTGATGAAAGAAGAGGAAAGTGGAAAGGGAGAAAGATGAAGGAAGTAAAAACCAATGTTGGTTGTGCTCTAACAAGAGATCATCCAGGTCACCCTTTATGAATATGGTACTCATCAGGAACATCTGTAGCAACACAAGTATCAGGAATTAAGTAGTGTATGTGGCAAACCCGACCATATTTATGCCCTACACTATTCTGAGTAGAAAGGAAAGATATCTCTATTTCTTTTTTCTTTTCTTTTTTTTTTGTAAAATTATATATACTTCACACAGTGGAGGCTTACAGCCATGATATCCTTCCTCAAGTTGGGTTATTGTGGGTTAAAAGTACAGTACCAGTGGTGTGTAAAATAGAGGTGGGGTGTTTACAAAACAGTACAGTATACAAGTGACAAATGTAAATTAATAAAAATTAAATTACCCATAAAAGAACTTGTAAACAGACAAGAGATCAGCCATAACTAAAGTGAATTTACAACCTATATGATGATGATACCAGAAACTATGAAGAACAGAAAAATACCATGACCATTTGCATGATCATGATGGGTGCAAATGGAATGTCCTCCCTTCATAACTTAACTAATACAAGAATGGGAAGAGGGGAAAGAAGTATGAGAGACAGATGGAAGATAGGACAGGGCAGATGGAATTAAAGGCTTGATAACGAGGATTCTAGTATAGAATGAGATATCGAGGGAGATAATCTATTTTGTTGTTTTATAATTGTCAACCATGAGGACAAAAAAGATGCAAATAATCACCAACATCCAACAAGGCAGGTAAACTTCTTTTTCTCTGGGATTAAAAGTCAAAGTAACGTCCTTCCTACCTTTCTTTTCATATTTACAGTACAGCATTTATTTTTCCTTACTCATTATCAATTGACCATTTTCCCATTGCATGCCACTTAGCATATTGCATCAGGAATTAAGAGTATGTCAAAGTTAAACAATTTTTCTCTCATCTGCAAAACATTGTCCTTAGTGAAAAGTCATAAAAATGGTGCAATATAAATTGGAAACATCTATCTTTTACACAGGAAAAACATTTGTTGTTGGAGTTCCTCAAGCTGTTTGGCCAAGCAGCCCCGAGCCTCTGAGGAAGGCCGTGGCCTGAATTGGGCCTTCCCACAGTGCCCTCATAGAGCGTATGTTGTGCTGTTGGTGAGTGTATTTGTGTGCATTGTAGTTTTCCATAATGTGTTTAATAGAATGATGTGCTATGATGCATCCTGGACAGGCATCCACAATGGCTCCATCCAGCTGCTTCCAATATGTTAGAAGGGCTGGATGGTGGCCACATTGCAGCCTGGCAGTCTTCACAGGGATAGGAGGAATAAGATGGGTGGATGTCAGGAGGCCGTGCAAGCAGCTGAGTGTTTTTCTTGAGTGTTTGGATGGATTTGTGAGTGATTTGAGTATGGATGTGTTTCTGGAGACTGGTTTGGGGTGGCAGGGTGTAACAGATAATAATATTTGTGTATGATAAAGTATACTGGGTGTTGTTTTAATGTTCCTTGGCATGTGTGGGTGTTCTGCAATGTAGTGTAGTGGGTGGTGTGGGTTTGTGGAGGCTGCAGCAAGTGTTTGTGTGCCTCTCATGTTCTTGAGGACTTTGGTTTCATTGTGTAGGTTGTCTGTAGGTGTGGTAGCTTTATTTTCTTTGATATTAGTCATCCTCCACAGGGCTAGAATAAAGATTGTTGTAGGATCTGGTCACGTTCCAGTGGATTTGACAAAATTTACCCACATGGATTAAAAATCCACGTGAGGTGTACTGCAACCGGAGGCTTTTTTTTTTTTTCTTTCTTTTCTTTTCCACTGCTGTGTGGACCGCCAGCACACGGGTGTGCATTTCGCTTTGCATGCAGCAGTGCAAACTCCCTCCCCCTTATAGTCCCTTCAGGGCTGGTCTCATGGAAGGTGCGGCCCCACTTGTAGCTCTTGTGGTAACTTGGACTTGGGCCCACAGCACTGGCTGTGGGATCAAAGACCTTCCCCCCAATCTCCTTGGCAGTCAGAGGCCCCCAGACTCCCTGGTCCAGTAAGCTTTGGTCCCATTTCCCTGGGATGTGCTTCGGTAGCCCAGGCATATAGGGCCAGCCCCTCCTTTATTTTAATTTGTTTTTTCACTGTGACCAGAGTGTACCAGGGGTGTGGGGCAGGAGGACATTCTGCCCCGGGAGAACAACAACAACAACAGTGACCCAACCAAGACAGGCTACCCAGACATAACCTTGACAGATTACCAGGACCTAATAGTTCCTTGGAATTTGTTATAATAATAAAATTAATACAGGCAACATCACTGAACTTAATCTTCAATCAAATGAGTATTAGTTAAAAAAGGCCATGAAAAAGGATGATACAAATTATTTTTTCATATTTTGGTTGAACGGTAATGTTGTGGTTAGTTTGGTCATGGTTCGTAGTGTGTCCAAGGTTCAGATTAGGTTAGGGTAGGTCAGGTCGAGTTAGGTTAGGTCACGGTAGTCTGCCACGGTCGAAGTTAGGTTAGGTTAGATCAGGTCCCGGTACGTAGTCTGTCCCGGTCTGGATTAGGTTACGTCACTGTAGTCTGCCACGGTCAAGGTTAGGTTGGGTCAGGTCGAGTCAACTCTAGAACATACAATTATTAACTACTTCATGCATTAATCACATATTTTACCCCTCAATCCAGCCTCTTGGGGGGGAGGGGGTATAAAACATGGTCATAATGCACTGACACACTTATTTCTCAAAATATAAATTATTATACACACACAGGGACTCAGAAATGTACACACATACATAGGGACTCAGAAAAACACACACGTACACACATAGGGACTCGGAAAAAAAACCACACACACAGGGACTCGGAAAAACACACACACACACACACAGGGACTCGGAAAAACACACACACACAGGGATTCGGTAAAACACACACACAGGGACTCGGAAAAACACACACACACACACACAGGGACTCGGAAAAACACACACACACACACAGGGACTCGGAAAAATACACACACACACAAATGGAATACGGTACCTGTAATAAAAAAAAAGGTAAAAAAAAAAAAAAAAAAAAAGTGTTTACTATTTTTGTGGCTCTTCTTGGTTTTATTTACCATAAAATGTTATAAAGAAGAACTGGGTTCACTATATTGTATATTTTAGTATCATTACCCACTATTTTGGACCATTCTAAGACACGTTTCATCTATGGTGTTTCTCTCGGAGATGCCCCGTTTTCGAGATATGCCCCGTTTTACAAACATAATTTGGAAATTAGTCTGACCTTACCTGACCTGACCTAACCTAACCTAGACCACAGCAGACTACCGGGACCTAACCTGGGCAAACTACCGGGACCTAACCTGGGTAAACTACCGGGATATAACCGGTGTAAACTATCATAAAGTGACTGGGGCAAATTTCCGGGACCTAGCCAGATGTGGTAACACTGCGCGATCCTAGCCAAAAACCCAGTTATTCTGTAATAATACCTAACAAACCTTAAAGAGAGGATCCAGGCTGAGGGTCATCCACACCATCCTTGTTGATTTCTGACAGAATCCAATTTGTTGATAAGAAGAGAAGAGCACTAGTGGCCCGTGGGCCGGTGACAGTGGTGGGCAGTGTTACCAAATCGTCATTATGAAACTATGCTAACTATGCCCAAAATATGCTAAATGTAATATTAAATTATGCTAAAATTATGCTAACTTATTATTAGCTAAACGTATTACACTGAGTGATATATTATAAAAACAATGTATGTCACTTAACATACTTTAATAGAAAATTTGCTATATAACTCAAGTATTTACTTGTATTAAATGAATGTACTACAGTGATCCAGAGATAAAGGAGCTCCTGATTCGTAAGAATCGTGATCAAGTCAAATTGGAATGGGGTGTTTATTCAGTGATGGATAGATATAGGGCGACGGTCTGCTGTCATTGTAAAAGGTTTGGACATATTGCACATAAATGTTCAGCCAAAGCAAAGGGAGAAAATCCAATCTGTGCTAAGTGTGCTGGTAACCATAACACGAGGGATTGTACGTCTACTGAGAGGAAATGTATAAGTTGTATGAGGTTTAAGTTAGTTTTCCTCTCCCTCCCATGTCCTTCATTCTACGCACTTTACCAGTTTTTGTTGTTTTTTCTGTTACAACCTGGTCTCTTATTTTTCGAAGTGCTGTTCCAAGTCTCTTTGCTACGTGATTGATGCATTCTCCCTTCTCAACTTTCACATCACCGTAAGGTCCTTCACCATCATTCATTTTACATACAGCATCATAGGCAGAGCTATCCCCATCAAATATGAACACTTTATACCTTAGATTAAGTTCTAAACTTCTACCAAACAACTTCACAGCTGCTGCTGCTTCCATTCCCCCAGAACTTCCTTCATAATTTTTTTTGCACTCTTCCTTATGTCCTACTAACCACTCTTCAAATGCTTCCTCACTAATTGTTTTCCTTTTTACAGCATTTTCTTTCTTTGTACACTTTTCACAGTACTTACTCATGGTTTCATAGTCAATTACTAATCCTGTTTCTGCTTCAATTACAGCACCCATAGCTAGATTGCTTGTATGGCCCCGTTTCTGCCACGACCCGTCATAAATAACTCTAATATCATATACTCCATTTGTTTCAGAATAAAGTTGTTTTATTGCAGAAATAGCAGAGGTCATTATATCTGTCGCTTTCTTCTTAGCAGCAACAGTTACAAGTGACTGATAGTAACTATAGTTCCTAGCAAGAGGCTTCATATTCATATTCCCTAAAAATCTATCCAAGCCAGTTCTCCCAAGCCCTAAATCCATTGTACTATAGGTATTAGTACATAAGTGGACCTGAATTCAGCAGTGTTGCCAGATCCGGCTGGGTCCTAGTATTTTACCCCTGTCATTTATTGTACTTTATCACGATTATTTCCCTGTAGTTTGCCCAGGTTAGGTCCCGGTAGTTTGCCCAGGTTAGGTCCCGGTAGTCTGATGAGGTCTAGGTTAGGTTAGGTCAGGCTAATTTCAAAATGCCCCATTTGAATATGCCCTATCTTGGAAACGGGGCATTTGAGGAAGAAAAACCATAGAAGAAAAGTGTCTTAGAATGGTCCAAAATAGTGGGTAATGACAGTAAAATATCTATTATACAGTAAGGTCCACTTCTGTACCTTTACCGTACTATATATCAGTGATTGTGTTACTGGAGTATTTCCCACTTCCGGATTTTTACCTCTCATTCCACAGTCTTCACATTCAAACTCAATAAGGCAATCTAGGAACTTATGATTGTACTTGGTTTTTAGTTTTCCATAACAATTTCTACATGAAACTTGAGAAAACTGATCTTGTAGGTAGCTCTTCTTTACAATTATGTATTCATCTTCTACAACAGTATCCTCTTCCTTACTTTGTAGGTATTGCTTTCTCTTCAAACCACTTGAAATGGTAGTGTTGTGTGGTGGTGTGTCGAGTGATGTCCCTGGTGTTGCATTCTCGACCATCCTCCCTCCCTCTCCTCTTCCTCTCTCTTCTCCATCTTGGCTTTACAGGCTTTTTCTGCATTCTTTCTTCGTGCCTTCACATACTTCCTTACCCCACCCATTGTGGAAAAAAACAGCCGAGATACAAAATAAACAAAAAAAGTGTCGAGCGTCAAAGCATGTATCTCTCCACTCTGGCTGTTTGAAAGGCACTGAGCGGCGAGCGCTTATAATATTATTACGCTTAAGCGGCTTATGGGGAATAGTTGCCAGATGCCTCCAGAAACATATCTTGTCGAAAAAAAAAAATTAAAACACAATATTTACCAATATTACACTCTAATCAAACGACATGCATGTTTATCGAGTTGCCAGATGCTGCCATATTTTTATCATATATATTACAAATAAAATATTTATAAAGCAAACAGAGCTCTAATACGTTGTCACAATGTTGCCAGAAGTAGATCAATGCTTTTTATGAGTTTTAATAAAATTTGGCCATGTACCATAATTATACGTATATTTCGTGCATTCCTCCCCTTAAGAAAACTGATTTTGAGCATGCGGCAAATGATGTGAAGTATTGTTCAGTTATGCAAGAGGAACTTCAGAAAATCAAAAGTAGCACAGAAAACGGATACTGAGTAGCATAGACTCAATTCTACAAGGTGGCTTTTTCAATGCACAGTTATTATGATAATGCTAAGTTTTGTTAAATGACGCAAAGAATATTTAAAGAATTTTTTAAGAAATGTCCGGATTAGTGATAATTGCAATTAATTTTTTAAGATCAAATTGAAAGCATATCTGTTCGCTGGTTACATGGATAATATGAACATTAGAAATGATTATAGTGTTAAATAATATTGAGGGTAGCCCTGCGGAGCACCATCTACTGGTGGAGCGGGGCATAGAATATCTAACAATAAGACAGTAACAAGTATTATATAAGTAACAACAATCGTGCTAGCCCTGGCAGGGGCCGGAATCTTAAATAATATTGTCATGATTATTATATTGTTAATTACCTGCTGATGTTTAATTGTCATTTACCTTTATTATTATTATAATTCAATGAAGAGTAGGTGTTTCTATTTCAAATATATACTAAGGTATATAAATGTTCATGTTTCATATTTAGTCATATGTAATGAATGAGGGTGTAGTGGACCCAAGCAGTAGGTTTGCCATATTTTGCTAGGTCTCGTTTCATACCTACCCACCCTGCTGGCTTGAACCAATCAGCAGTAGGTTTGCCATATTTTGCTATGTCATGTTTTCATACCTACTCACCCAGCTAAACCACGGTAACCATCCGCTCTAATACTGACCTCAGTGACCCAGCAGCTAACAGAGCTAACACTAGCTTTCCCCCTCTGATCTACCTGGCCTGACTTCCGCCGCCCCCACACCGCAACGCTGTCCTTGGTCCACTCTACATCCCTGTTATATTATTGAATAAAACCGTGCCTAGTATTGGTAGTATACTATAACACCCTTGGGTAGTAACGACCCCCTTGGAGTATTAGTACACTTACTAGGCTGGTGAAGAGACTTGACGACGCCATCTCCACGTGTTCAACGCCAACGCAAGGTATCCCCACACACAACCCCTGGGTTCCTTAAGACGCCCTACGACTCACCTTCGTACACCTCATCACCTACGGCCTCATCTCTACGTACACATACACGTGCTCACCCCTAACCACGTGCCCAGCTCTACGACTAACCTATAAATTTTTTTTATTTTAATTTTGATATTTTAAAAGTTTTACTTGAGTTAATCAGGTTCTTTTAGTATAAATGTGCCTTTTAGATTTTATGTTCTTTTAATCATGCTGCCTATCCCTTTCGGGGTGGTGAAGCCTGTTTGGTGTGTGTAAATATTTTATTAATGATGTAAATCAGTGCTATTCAACCTGGGTGGACAGTCCACCTTAGGGTGGACGAGATTAAGTGAGGGGTGGACGGCTGTCTAGGGGTGGACGAGATCCTGACCTGCACGTGTCTGTATATATACAAGAGAATATATTTATAAATAGTATAAAACAGAATGGTAAAAGATGGCCTGCAATCTCCCAAAACCTCTATACTCTGACAGGTCAGCTGATAGTCTGTTCAAACCCAAAGAGAGACTTTTTGGGGGGGGAGGTGGGTGAGGGGTGGACAGCTTCTACCTAATCACCACTAGGGGTGGACGACATAAATAAAGGTTGAAAACCACTGATGTAGATGACCATTTTATGTTGGGCGGTATATGACCCTAGCTGTTGCGCCGCCAAATGCCTAATGGCATTAATAAATCAATCAATCAATCGCTGCGTCGGCATGCCCCCACGGCTCTCCCAGGGTATACTCTTACTGTAGTGAATCCAACCATTTACTCTGGCCTCTACCCTTCTAACCCTTTACCACACTTCTACCTGCCTTCTCTCACGTATTAATCTCGACCTCTGTACGACGGCCAGCCAATCATAACATAGTAGGCCTAACAATAAACACGGCCTACCTGTACACTTATCTATCTGGCCGTGTCGTTTTACCCTCCCTCGTCCTTAGTCCTAGCTCCAGCTCCACAATCTCCTTCAGCTCCTAGCCTCCTACTCTCGGTAACTACCTCTCCACATGTGTTTTCCCCTATCCACCCTTTTGCACATCTCGCTTTCCTCACACTATTCACTCTTTCTCTCTCCTTGGATTCACTGCTCACAATACACTTACTTTAACACTTGTACAGTCGCGCACCACAGTCCCTAGCCCACCTGAGTCGAAACCCGAGATCTGAAGTAGGCAGTTTTTGGACGACAGCCCACCTAAACCATCACGAAGCCACGCACATGGAGGCTTTTAGGTGGGCTGTCGTCAAGAAACCGCCTGCTTCAGATCTCGAGCTTCGACTCAGTGGGCTAGAGATTGTGGTGCGCGACTATCTATACTATAAATGGCAAACCGTCTCTGTTTGTCCGCTTATAACTCGAAAACAGTTACACCTACATCCAAAACTCATATATATTCTGAATCACCATCACCAGGCGAAGGCTTTGGTATGATGTAACATGACATGACGTAAAAATTACGTCATCTACTATAAATCCGCTTAAAAAAAACGGTTATACTCCCAAAACTATATATTCTGAATCAGCACCACAGGCAAAGGTTTTTATGACGTAACATGACGTAAAAAGTACGTTAAAATGTCATATATTCTATTTATCGGTTAAAATCATAAAGAAGAGCTCGAACGGAAATTTTCCGTTTGAGCTGCTAAAATCGAGCCAAATGTACCGCCCGAACAGAAGCTCGAACGGATTTTTTCTGTTCGAGCCGCTAAAACGCACGCCAAATGTAGGCTACAGCTCGAACGGAAATTTTCCGTTCGAGAAAACACCCCTCACTAAGATAATAATTTAATAAAGTTGCTCGCTAAACTATAAAATGTCTCCTTAAGTCCTTATTTATATAGGCATCTCTACCGGGCAACACTGGGTACCTCCGCTAGTCTGTATATATATATATATATATATATATATATATATATAATAAATACGTGTTAAATTACCTGGCTGGTTTAAATACAAAATAGCACACTCCCTCTCACAATTGTAGGCTACGTCTCTCTCTCCCTTCTTTCCTTCTTTCCATTAAAATAATGTCATTGACTATACAAAGCAGGTATTATATGCTACATCTATTACTGTGATGAGTATTTTAAGTTTAAATCAATATCAGGTCAGGGTTTTACTTTTGGATTATGTACTGTATGTATTTATATACAGCATAGTACATAATATTATATATTTATATTAACTTTATGTATTTTCAGGGTAAGATAATAACTTCTAAAAGTAGTAGACTATTCACAAATATATTAACAAGTATGTTATTGGAATCCATTGTCCATGTAAGACAACACACACACGCGTACACTTAAATTACACACATATTGAATACTACACACACACACATACACACACAGTGAATATCACACATATAAACAGTAGACCTACACATACACACACACAATTAATATTACACACACAGAATATTACACACACAATGATGCATTTTAAAATATAACCACATAAAATGTTAATATCATCAATTGGATGAATGTAGGGTAATTGATTGAATTTTCGGGTAATTGGGGGTCAAGATTTGGGTTAATAAGTTTGGCGTGGTGGAAGCCCTGCCAGGCACTGAGTTGCCTGACTTGCGGCACTTGCCTCCGATTCCTCGCCAGTTTGGTGGCAGCCGCCGCCGAGTGAGGATAGGTGTAGCGTTGCTCCTCCTCACAACCCTGGCAAGTGGTGAGTTTTTAGTGATTTTTTTACGTTTTGTCTTTCCGAAAATGCACAGATTTTCTTCTCGTTATTATGTCCTTAGAGACATGTTTCACTACATTCTTGTATGTAGATAAGTACCGAGTTGTGAAAATTTTTGGTGTAATTTGTGCATAATTAGGCTACATTACATATACAGAAAGAGCTAAGAAATTATATTAAGGGGCAAGTGTACATTTTCGCCAGATATACAAGAAACTCACTGGAATGTATTCTGATCTGACAAAGTTGTTAGACTTGTGAAGCCATCTCTGCTGCTTCGACTTATTTGCTTCAATATTTACTGGGTTTGAACCAATCATATGACTTTGTTCAACAATAACTTCAACTCGTTTCCATAACCAGCGTTAGATGGGATTTCCTGGCTGTTAATCCTCCTACTGTGTAGAGATCAGATCGCTTTGTGTAACATATTAAGCCTATGTCCAGTGTGGGAACATAAAAAAAAAAAAAAAAAAAAAAAATAATAATAATAATAATAATAATAATAATATCACCGACTCTCCTGCTCTTTCTCCTATTTCTCATTATAATATTTCTCCCTATCTCTCCTAATTCGCATTATAACCTGTGTGTGTGTGTGTGTGTGTGTGTTGTCACTAGTTTCATGCAAAATGCAGTTTTTGTATTATTGTATTCCGACTAACTACAGATTATAATTTAAAATTATTTCCTATGTCAGAGTACACATCCACTGCAATGTAAGCAACACATGTATAATCTAAGGTTATAACTATTACCGAGAAGAAAATCAGTGCATATCGCCAGGATTAAAAGGGGAAAATAATAATAATAATATAGCGTACTATCAGCCATTTCCATATGTGTACCAAACTTTATCAAAGCCTGCCACCATAGCCTAACAATTTCACGCCTGTCTAGCTGGCTACATTAGGATACTGCAGCTGTTTTTGATAGGCACCGTTGAAATGTCGCTATACCTTTGCCTGCATAAATTTTAACCTTTTCCCATGTATTTTTTCCCTCATGTTCAGTGTGTAATCTTACTTGTGATGACAGGTGGAAGGAGTTCAGTAGCAGGCCCGAGTGATTCAAGTCATGCATGAGTGTGTGTATTGTATCAGTTTATCGTGAGGGAAAGAGATAACACGTGTCTGTAATGTGTATTTATTCATAGCAATTATTATTTACATATTTTATATCAGCTGTCATTTGTGCATGTTGTTTTTTTAACTTTACAATTACGACACTTATACGACCCGGAGTAAAAGTTTAAGGGAGAGTAAGAATATACATCCTGGTATATTAGAGTGCCTTTATTCCTCCAAGGGATGCCAGGAAACAGGACCAAATTAACGCACTAAAATGGTAGCCTTTTGCTTGGAATAGTTTGGAGGAATCAATTGCTCCAGTTTTTCCGACACTGTTTTACCCACTTATGCCAATGACTACCAGTAATTTATCCTCATTTAGATAAAATCGTTGTTTGCCGTTAGCTATGATGCAAGTCTGATATATTTAATATTGAGAAAAGGTTCCATTGATCCTGTTCAACTTAAAAAAACAAAACAAAAAAATAATCATTAGAGTGGTCATGTGCTTAAGGATATTGACTGTGTGTGTATGTGTGTGCAAATTAGGTCATGCATACGCAAATGCATCTCGTGTGTGTGTGTGTGTATTAGGTCATGCATGTTCAAATGGATCTCGTTAGTGTGTGTGTGTGTGTGTGTGTACAAAGCGCCAACTCATCATCGTTATCAGAATCGCGTGTGATTTTTTGCCTGTTGCTTGCTAATTTCCTGACCTGCTTGCTTGCTAATTTCCTGACCTGCTTGCTTGCTTGCTAATTTCCTGACCTGCTTGCTTGCTTGCTAATTTCCTGACCTGATTGCTTGCTAATTTCCTGACCTGCTTGCTTGCCTGCTAATTTCCTGACCTGCTTGCTTGCTAATTTCCTGACCTGCTTGCTTGCTAATTTCCTGATCTGCTTGCTTGCTTGCTAATTTCCTGACCTGCTTGCTTACTTGCTAATTTCCTGACCTGCTTGCTAATTTTCTGACCTGCTTGCTTGCTAATTTCCTGACCTGCTTGCTTGCTTTCTAATTTCCTGACCTGCTTGCTTGCTAATTTCCTGATCTGCTTGCTTGCTTGCTAATTTCCTGACCTGCTTGCTTACTTGCTAATTTCCTGACCTGCTTGCTAATTTTCTGACCTGCTTGCTTGCTAATTTCCTGACCTGCTTGCTTGCTTGCTAATTTCCTGACCTGCTTGTTTGCTTGCTAATTTCCTGACCTACTTGCTTGTTCAGGTATATAGTTTATGAACTCAGAAATATCGGGTTAAAACAGGTACGAGAGAAATAATGTTGAAGTGGAGATTCTCTTGTTGTTAAATTGGAAGGCTATACTGATTCCTAGGACCTAACTATATATACCATAAAACAAGCATAGTAGCACTTATTAGGGATCTGTTTCGTGGCACAGTTTACCGATTCCTCCTAACTATACCAGAAAACCAGCATAGTAGCACTTATTAGGGATCTGTTTCGTTCGTGGCACAGTTTGGTGGAATCAGAGACCAACCAACAGAAGAATCTCCCCTTGAATAAATAACCCACCCAGGAAGAATAAGCCGAGTCTCTCTCTCTCTCTCTCTCTCTCTCTCTCTCTCTCTCTCTCTCTCCAAATAATGTTGATGCACGAACCTCTTAATTAAAGGGGTATTACACTTTTGTTACATTGGAGCCACTTGATTCCTCCACAGTATGCCAGGAAAGAACAGGACCAGTAGATGAACACAAACAATGACGGCCTGCATGTTACTTGGATTTGTATGGAGAAATCATGAAGGTGCTCCAAAATTTCCAACACAACATGTATTCTTAAAAGGGGGAAGTTTTGTGTTAGTAATTCTGGAGCAACTGAATCTTCCAAACTATTCTAAGCAACAGAACACCATTGTTTTTGCTGTTCTGGTCCTGTTTCCTAGCATACTTTGGAGGAATCACGGCACTCCAATGTACCAAAATAGAATTACCACCTTAAGGGGATAATATTCACACTTTTGATACATTGGAGCTCCTTGAGAGAGAGAGAGAGAGAGAGAGAGAGAGAGAGAGAGAGAGAGAGTGGTGGGTAGGTGGGTAGGTAGGTGATTAAGATAGTCAATGCCATATACTTTTTTTTAATCTTTCTCCAACAACACCAACAACAACAACAACACTATGGAACTTGATATAAATCCAAGTTGTTGTTTTTTAGTCTACCTTCCCTCGGGCTTCTATTATCTGACGTCAATGTCACTCACACACTCAGGGGAAATGAAGGAAGGAAGGGGGGAATGTGTGTGGGGTTATGAGGAGGGAGGGAATGACGGAGCTAGTGAGAGAGAGGCGGATGTGTGTGTGTGTGTGTGTGTGTTATTGGTTAGCAAGGTATGTATGTGTGTGTGTGTGTGTGTGTTATTGGTTAGCAAAGTATGTGTATGTGTGTGTGTGTGTGTGTGTGTGTTATTGGTTAGCAAGGTATGTGTGTGTGTGTGTGTGTGTGTTATTGGTAAGCAAGGTGTGTGTGTGTGTGTTATTGGTTAGCAAGGTATGTGTGTGTGTGTGTGTTATAGGTTAGCAAGGTATGTGTGTGTGTGTGTGTTATTGGTTAGCAAGGTATGTGTGTGTGTGTGTGTTATTGGTTAGCAAGGTGTGTGTGTGTGTGTTATTGGTTAGCAAGGTATGTGTGTGTGTGTGTGTTATTGGTTAGCAAGGTGTGTGTGTGTGTGTTATTGGTTAGCAAGGTATGTGTGTGTGTGTGTGTGTGTGTTATTGGTTAGCAAGGTATGTGTGTGTG
>JAWQEG010008714.1:0-17599 GCA_033782935.1 Petrolisthes cinctipes
GGTGAGTTCTTGAATCCCGTTCAGGTTTAGGGGGGGGTCATACAACGAAACCACATATAACGAAACGTGCTAGCGAAATAATAATAAATTACAGGGGAAAAATCTACGGAATCACCATACCACAGTTCAGCCTTTCGCAAAAAACACGGTCAATTTTAAAGTTTCATTTAGGTAAATTTTTTCTTACAGACTTGTAGAGCTTGATTTTACACACCAGAATCTGTAAACTAAAGCTTCCTAGGTTCATTGGTTTGCGTTACAGCAGCGCCATGAGTAATAAAGTAGTTACCCCTAAAAATGAGAACACGTATTCTATTATTAAATTATCGGATACTGTCCAGAAATCAACAGCTCATGAACATAATTTAAGGCTACAGCACGGATATTATTCGATTTGTTTATGCCTTATCTCAGTAAGTATATTGTCGTTTACCTATATTATTACTGTTTATCCATTTTTATGATTGATTTCTACCATATTGGTATAATATTTTGGTAAATATTGAATGAATTACCGTTATTGCATACCGTTTTTCTACCTTCATTACCCACTTATTTAGACCATTCTAAGACTATTTTCTTCTATGGCATTTCCTCCACAAATGCCCCATTTCCAAGATAGGGGCATATTCAAATGGGGCATTTTGAAATTAGCCTGACCTTACCTGACCTTACCTAACCTAACCTAGACCACATCAGACTACCGGGACCTAACCTGGCCAAACTACCGGAGACCTAACCTGGGCAAAACTACCAGGAAAACGGTAATTCTTTCAATAATTACCAATATTTTTGTACATTATTTTCTTGAGCTCTTGATTCCTGCTCCAGTATCAAACACCATTGTCATATTGATTCTCATTATTGTCCTATCTATATACATAAAGCCAAGCTTCTGTGTGTGTGTGTGTGGTGTGTGTGTGTGTGTGTGTCCGGCGATGCACGCCTAAACCGTCCAACTTGTGTGTCCTCAAAATTTGCATGTAGGTGAGTCTTGATCCCGTTCAGGTTTAGGGGGGGTCATACAACGAAACCACATATAACGAAACGTGGCTAGCGAAATATAATATAAATTACAGGGGAATACTACTTACGGATATCACCATACCGACAGTTCAGCATTTCCAAAACACGGTCAATTTTAAAGTTTCATTTTAGGGTAAATTTTTTCTTACACAGACTTGTAGAGCTTGATTTTAACACACCAGAATCTGTAAACTAAAGCTTCCTAGGTTCATTGGGTTTGCGTACAGCAGCGCCAATGAGTAATAAAGTAGTTATACAAATGAGAACACGGTATTCTATTATTAAATTATCGGATACTGGGTCCAGAATCAACAGCTCATGAACATAATTTAAGGCTACAGCACGGATATTATTCGATTTGTTTATGCCTTATCTCAGTAAGTATATTGTCGTTTACCTATATTATTACATTTTATCCATTTTTATGATTGATTTTCTACCATATTGGTATAATATTTTGGTAAATATTGAATGAATTACCGTTATTGCATACCGTTTTTCTACCTTCATTACCCACTTATTTAGACCATTCTAAGACTATTTTCTTCTATGGCATTTTCCTCCACAAAATGCCCCATTTCCAAGATAGGGCATATTCAAATGGGGCATTTTGAAATTAGCCTGACCTTACCTGACCTTACCCTAACCTAACCTAGACCACATCAGACTACCGGGACCTAACCTGGCCAAACTACCGGGACGCCTAACCTGGGCAAACTACCAGGAAAACGGTAATTTCTTTCAATAATTACCAATATTTTTGTACATTATTTTCTTGAGCTCTTGATTCCTGCTCCAGTATCAAACACCCATTGTCATATTGATTCTCATTATTGTCCTATAGAGTTTTCACTTTTGTCAAATTGATTTTCATTATTGCCATATTTATTTTCAGATTGGTAGAATATTTTTGTTATCCAGTATCAAACACCATTGTCATATTGATTCTCAGTATTGTCCTATAGAGTTTCAGTTTTGTCAAATTGATTTTCATTATTGCCATATTTATTTTCTGATTGGTAGAATATTTTTGTAACTTATTTTCTTGACGTCTTGATTCCTGCTACGGTATCAAACACCATTGTCATATTGAATCTCAGTATTGTCCTATTGAGTTTCAGTTTTGTCTAATTGATTTTCATTATTGCCAAGATAGGGCATATTCAAATGGGGCATTTTGAAATTAGCCTGACGTTACCTTACCTGACCTTACCTAAACCGCATCAGACTACCGGGACCTAACCTGGGCAAACTACCGGGAAAACGGTAATTCTTTCAATAAATACCAATATTTTGTACTATATTTTCTTGAGCTCTTGATTCCTGCTCCAGTATCAAACACCATTGTCATATTGATTCTCATTATTGTCCTATAGAGTTTCACTTTTGTCAAATTGATTTTCAATATTGCCATATTTTTTGTCGTCAACCGGAGTCGTGAAAAATGTCGTTTACCAGGAGGCACTTCAGTAAAATGCTTAGTGACGCAATTAATAGAAAAAGAAGGAAATATTATTAATTATGCTAATATTAGAATGATGGAGTTATTGAATGAGGGAGAAAGATTGATATAATAAACATTTAAAAACGACTAATACCTCCAATTATTCACCCACCCACCTCTATTACTAATCATCCATCCATCCATTTATTTTATCTAACCACTAAACCATCCCTCCCTCTCCCCCTTCCTTCCCTCCTTCCCTTCCTTCTATCCACCCACCACCCGATCTGCTCCAAACCGCCCGAAGGGCGGTGGAAGGGCGGCCGCAGGCCGCCAGCCCTCCGCAGGAGCTAGCGGCTCCTAGCCGCCCGAAGGGCGGCGGAGCAGCTAGTAGTAAATAATTCATTATCAGTCAGTCATTCACCAACATGGAAAAAAAAAAAATAAGAAATCAACTGATATTCGGCAGGTCATGACAGTCAAACGTCGTTCCCTGGCTTTATGATTATTGGATCCACGGCATGGAAATAAAGGGAGGCCACTGATGGTCGAGAAAAGTGTGAGGGAATGTAATGCCTCTACAAAACCCTCATCATAACATTTGCTATAACATCATAATCCAATTTCGTGGTGTTATGTGTATGTGTGTGTGTGTGTGTGTGTGTGTGTGTGTGTGTGTGTGTGTGTGTGTTGTGTGTGTGTGTGTGTGTTTGTATGCGTGTGTGTGTGTGTGTGTGTGTGTGTGTGTGTGTGTAATGAAATGCATAGCGGCTAGACTGGCATGTTAAGGAAAGAGCAAGGAAGGGTAGATGAGATGAAGATTAGGGCAGTGCAATACAGAAGAACTATAGCCTGAGGGAAGAAGAGATGAGCAGAACAGGACAAGACAAGGCAAGGCAATGAATAGGACAGGACAGGACAGGAAGGGACAAGGCGAAGTAGGACAATTATGTTTGAAGAGTTAATTTAAGAGCACATATAATATTTCAAACTGAAGTATTGGGTGAATCTCATTTTATATTACGATTATGTTTTCTTTACACATATCTAATTTCAAACTGAAGTATTGGGTGAATCTTATTGTTTTATATTATGATTATGTTTTCTTTAAGTTTTTAGTGCTTCATCCAACTGTGGTCCATACAAAAGACCACCACGAACTTAACCTGAGGCAATCTCCCTTACGGCACATTTGGGGGAATTCAGTGGCCTACAACTTCTAGATATCACACGGCCCCGTAAATGGAGACGGCCTCAGAGAACACAACAGCAACATCAGATCACCTGGACCATATTATTAAGGGGAGAGTGAGTATCCTTTTTTTGGTACATTGGAGTGCCATGCATGATTCCTCCAAAGTATGCCAGGAAACAGGGACCAAATTAACACAAAAATAAATGGTGTCCTGTTGCTTGGAATACTTTAGAGGAGGAATCAGTCAGATGGTCGAGATATACCAACACTGTATACTCCTCCCTTAACATAAACTGTACTCTCATTGTAGCCAGGGCATTTGTACAGTTGGACACATGAATGGGTGGTACAGCCCAAGTGAAAGATGGTCCATTTCTGCCAATATCAAGTTCCTTAGTGCCACATAGGAGACATCAGGGGCAGAAGTCAGTATTGAGGATGGTAATAAAAAGCAAGTACCTGATAATAGACACTGGTTACTCAAATGGGACAAGTATCTTTCACCTGGGCTGTACCACCCATTCATGTGTCCAACTGTACATACACTGTCACGGTCTCACCAGAAGCAACAACAACAGCAGCAGCAGCAGGGTCCTAGTAACTGAGGGGGCAACTATGGTAATGGTGTTTGTTCCCGAGGTGTGATAATGGTGTTGGTTGGTTGGTGGTGGTCTGTGAGGGTGGATGGGGTTACTGCATGGGCTGAGTTTCGCACTACACGAATCTCAAGTACCTGCCAGAGAGAGAGAGAGAGAGAGAGAGAGAGAGAGAGAGAGAGAGAGAGAGAGAGAGAGAGAGAGAGGGGGAGGGGGGAATGCAACACACAGGGGATGATGAGAGAGACAGACAAATACACACACACACACACACACACACACACACACACACACACACACACACACACACACACACACACACACACACACACACACACACACACACACACACACACACACACACACACACACAGAGAGAGAGAGAAAGAGAGAGATGAAAAATAGAATAACCTGGCTTGTCAAATTTACCCCTGCATAATCTGCTCATCGAAAAGGAAAAACTATTACTAAACCAAACCATATCAGCATGCACAACGAACTCCGAAAACGACCCCTCGAACAAGAGAATATATGGCTGAGATTTGACTTTGTTTTTATGTTGCCCCCGAAAGCTTACAGGAATAATAATCAAGTGAAGGATATATCACGGTGAATATTGTTTTTCCTCTCCTTTGATTACCAGCTGTATATATGCATGCATCTATATTTATCACCCAGAAGAATGGTAATGTTACTTTTTGATGTAATGTGGGGTCGGGGGGCTATGAAATTGTAGGGGAATAGGGGGCTACTGTTTCGTCCACACTCTACCATAAAGCAGCAGGTATACTGTAGGAGTCTGTATCGTGACATGGTATGGAGGAATCGACTCCATTCAATTCATCCACAACACTCGACCCCTTTAATTAATAAGTCACTGTTCACAAATATTTTTCCAGCAGATGAGACAACTATATTTACATTAAAAGGAGATTCTCTTTTTGGTTAATTATAGGGCTACTGATTCCTCCAAACTATACCAGAACACAAACGACCTTAATGATACTAATAGGGGATCTGTTTCGTGGCACGGTGTGGAGTAATCAGCAGAAACCTTCCAATTCGTCAACACTAAAATCTCCCCTTAATGAACACGAATATTCACAGCTGCAGCTCTCAGACTGTAGGTACGTAAATCCCCTTTCCTCTCCTGTTTGCAATGTTTAAATCACCTCTTGCATCCTAGGTCTCTCTCTCTCTCTCTCTCTCTCTCTCTCTCTCTCTCTCTCACTCTCTCCTCTCTCTCTCATCTCTCTCTCACTCTCTCTCTCTTACCTCAATGTTTACCTAACTTTACTGTCCCGTATTAAAAAAAGTTGATTTTATTTTATTTTTAATGTGGTTGCTTTTTTTTTTTTTTTTTTTTTTTTTTTTTTTTTTTTTTTTTTTTTTTTTTTTTGGTTGGTTGGTTGGTTTATATTCTTCCTTCCTACACATCACAATACCATTACGTGGACCAACGCTAGAGTATTACTTCGCGGGATGCTGTGTCATTGTTCAGCAAATATTCATATAACGTGTATCATTTTGCTGTAAAAGGAGCCTGTATTATAAATCGGGATTGCTACAAACTATACCACGCTACAAACTCCCACGGCATTTACAGTTTTCATAGTAGTAGTAGTAGTAGTAGTAGTAGTGGTAGTAGTAGTAGTAGTAGTAGTGTTAGTAGTAGTAGTGTAGTAATAGTAGTAGTAGTAGTAGTAGTAGTAGTAGTAGTAGTAGTAGTAGTGGTGGTTGTGGTAGTTATAGTAGTAGTAGTGGTGGTAGTAATAGTAGGCCTACGTGAATGACAGTCAGTAGTTGTATATGTGGTAGTAGTAGTAGTGGTGGTAATAGTACTTGTGTGAGTATCAATAGTATGATAGTAGTAGTAGTAGTAGTAGTAGTTGTAGTAGTAGTAGTAGTAGTAATAGTACTTGTGTGAGTGTCAATAGTATGGTAGTAGTGGCAGTAGTAGTAGTGGTAATAGTAGTACTTGAGTGAGTGTCAGTAGTAGTATATGTTGTAGGAGCAGCAGGAGTGGTAATGAGACAGGTCGACGTATGTGTTCCTGAGCCAGTAATTGACGCGATGATGGCAATAGCAAGGCCAACACTATTACCCAGAAAGTGAGGTGCCTTGTGTGGTCGTGTGTGGTGGTGGTGGTGTGTGGTTGTGTGTGGTCGTGGTAGGGATAGAAAGTGAGGTGCCTTGTGTGGTCGTGTGTGGTGTTGGTGGTGTGTGGTTGTGTGTGGTCGTGGTAGGGATAGTAATCGTGTGTGGTTGTGGTGGTGGTTCTGGTGTTGGTGGTGTGTGGTTGTGTGTGGTCGTGGTTCTGGTGGGGGTCGTGTGTGGTGGTTGTAGTGGTACTCGTGTGTGGTCGCGTGGTAGGGATGGTAATCGTGTGTGGTTGTGGTCGTGGTTCTGGTGTTGGTCGTGTTTGGTCGTTGTAGTGGTACTCGTGTGTGGTCGTGGTAGTTGTGGTGGTGGTTCTGGTGGGGGTCGTGTGTGGTCGTGGTCGTGGTGGTTGTAGTTGTAGGTGGTCGTCGAGTTAGGTGGTAAGGATATTAAGTTTGGTGTACTGTAGTGGGTGTTATGACAGAGAAAAGGGTTTGAGTGTGTATCAATGAGGTGGTTACGTAATGATGGCAGTGTTATTGGTGATTGTGATGGTAGTGGGGAGGTGGGTGGAGGAGTGGCCGACTTTACAAATTGTAGCTGATGGTGTGGATGTGAGATAATCTTTTCCATGTCGTAGTAGTGGTAATGGTGTTGGTGGTGGTGGTGGTGATACTGGTAGTGGTATTGGTTGTGTGGACGTGAGGAAAGCCTTGTGGTAGTGGTTGGGGTAGTGATAATGTGTAAGAAAGTCGTAGTAGTTGTGGAGGTAGCGATTATGGTATGTAGTGGGTGTATAAGTTTGAGACCAGGCTTAATCTGTGTTATGAGTAGTGGTGGTCATTGTGGTAGTGTTGGTGTAGATTTCAGCTGGTGGTACTGGTGGTGGTAGTTACGGTAGTGGTAGTATGGATTTGAGACAGTATTAGTATTATTTTGTGGTAGTTGTGCATGGTGGTAGTGGTAGTATGGATTTGAGACAGTATTATTATTAGTTTGTGGTGGTAGTGGTGGTATGGATTTGAGACAGGCTTTGTATGTTATAGTGGTGGTGATTTATTTATTGGCGGTGTGAAGGTGAGAAAGGCTTTGTTGTGTACGTGGCAGATGTGGTGATTGTGGTTGTGGTGGTGTGGAAGTGAGAGAGTAAATTGGCTTGATGTTGTTGTTGGTAGTAAGAACAGAACTGCGACAATGAAACAGAGAGAGAGAAGTGTAGTGTGATGGTGATGGTGGTGAAGGTGAAGGAGGAGGAAGATGAGAGAGAGGAAATGAAAAGGAAGAAGAAGCAAAGGACAAGGAGAGAGAAGAGAACAGGGAATAAGAAAATGGCGAAGTGAAAGAGAAGACGGGGGAGAAGGAATGGAGGGGGAGAAGGAGGTGGAGGAGGATAAGTATGAGATGTTGTAGAGAGAGATCTAAGGTGACACGAGATGCTCCCTAATGGTGATATTCTAGCTGGCTACTGTCTGCTGGGGAGGGAGGAAGAGGAGGAGCAGGGGAACGTGGAGGAGCAGGCGAAGGAGGAGAAGGAGAAGGAAGAGGATATCATGTAGGTATGAAATGGTGGTAGAGATTACGAGAGGTTGCAAAGGATTACAGAGGTCTTCAACAGCAAAAGGACCTGTTGGACCCTGCAGTGCTGGTTGAATAAAACTAATCTGATTATTTTACTCGAGTTAAGGAAAGTGCAATAAAGTGGAAGGCTCTTTCTTACCAATCCATAAATTCTTGTAGACGTGGCTGGCTGGAATTAAATGACCCTCCGCGTAGTAAGGACAAACTTACATGAATTTAATAAAAAAAGGTGTAAGATGAGACATAAACCATAGCTAACCTATATATAAAGGGTAAAAATACTATAAAATGAATAAAATACAGATTAAATGAAATCCCAGGGTTCCATTTCTTTGCGAGACGGGTCGGGTTGTGTGCAAGGGAAGAGGTTGATAATGTGTCCCTCTCTGCTCTCTCCTGCTTGACGTTTATGATCTAAAAGTGGATGCTGCATCTTCATAAAGTCTACCAAGGTGTACTGCTCTAATGGGGTTTAGGTAAAGACCATTTCCCTGGAGTGATACCTTAAGGACCCTGTGATCGTGTATGAAACCTGGTGGTGGCTTCTGATTCCTCCTAACTATGCCACAAAACAAGCTCCTTCCATGCATGTAGGTGGTGTTTCTTGATAATGTTTGAAGGACTCACTAACCTGCAAATGCCTGACTACATTACCGGGGTCCTTAAGGGCTGGTTGTAGAAATGATAACATGTAATAATAAATTTCACGTCTTCCTGTTGGTAGAGATATTTCCGGCTGATGTTAGTACCGTCTGTTTGACTCATAAAATCTGATCCGAGTCAACACGTGAGTGGATGCTTAAAATTATAATATTACGTGATTTAATAATATGTTGCTACTTGATTTCCTTATCCACGTCGACACTTGAGTATATGCATAAGATTAAGATGTTACTTGATATCATTCTATAGTACCGGGTTATCTCTTGGTACTATTCCAGAGAGAGGCTTTTAGAATTGTCGTTCACTTTATTTACATCGAGGGTGATAACTATTGTATGTACAGTTGCGGAACAAAGTATCTGGACACCGTTGACGACTTCTGGTAACAATGTCAGTGATAAACACGTTAGTACTGGACAAAATTTATTCATTACTACATAAGGATAACTGATATTGGGTGACGTCGACCAACCACAGACAGTGAAATAAAAGTTTTCCTTCAATTCATAAATACTTTCTCTCATTGATGTGTTTACTTTTGGGGATGTTGCCAGAAGCCGCCAATAGTGTTCAGATACATTATTCCCCAACTGTACACTCGAGCTCGTAAATTCTCGACCACGTCCCCAAATGTTTATGTCATCTGAGCTGGTAACACTGTGTGGGGAAGGTGTGTGTCATTGTAGGTGAAAGATTGTATCATGTCCCTCTACTATGTTCCACCTACTCTGATTCCTCCCCAAATAAATGTTACCAGCTCAAATGGCATAAACATCTAAGTACGTGGTCGCGAATTTACGAGCTCGGCTGTACACTCGCAATCCAAAATTTGTATCCAGGTCTTGTTGAAGTTTCGAATCATTTGACATAGTAGTGAACCAATTACAACGCTTATCCTGTTTCATATTTGCTTGAGCTCGCTTAATACTCGATCAAGCCATTTTTCAAAGCATATTTTGGATTGCGAGTGTACAGTTGAGCAAGTAGAAAGTGCAAGTAAAGTATATAAGTGTATTTGGCCACATCTGATTACCACTTAAAATTTCAGTCAGTCACGTTCCACTTTACATTGGATCTGGAGTCTTTGTGATTCATTGATAAAAAAAAAAAAAAAAAAAAAAAAAAAAAAATACAAGGGTTTATTACAAAGAACTGCATGAAAGATATTGCCATAGACAGTCATATTTTTCTTTCACTTTCTGTACTTGCTCAACTTAAACATTGGTGGCATTTGTTGTGGGGGAAGAGGGATAGGAGAAGGAGGAGAAAGAAGAGGAATAGAGGGAGAAGGAATAGAGGGAATAGAGGATAGAAGAAGAAAAGAACGTGCATATTGAGGAAGAGATTGACGCGTGTAGAATGACGAGAAGGAGTAAGAGGAGAAAAAATAAAAAACACGTAGAATGAGAAGAAAGAGAAGGAGGAGGTAGTGGAGAAGAAGGAAGAAAAAGAGGGGAAGGAGGAGGATGTAGTGGAGGAGAAAGAAAAAGAGGAGGAGGAGAGAGTAGAGAAGGAGGAGGAGGTAGTGGAGGAGGAAGAAACAGAGGAGAAGGAGAGAGTAGAGAAGGAGAAGGAGGTAGTGGAGGAGAAGGAGAGATTAGAGAAGAAGGAGGAGGTAATGGAGGAGGAAGAAAAAGAGGAGAAGGAGAGAGTAGAGAAGAAGGAGGAGGAGGAGGAGGAAGAAAAAGAGGAGGAGGAGAGAGTAGAGAAGAAGGAGGAGGTAGTGGAGGAGGAAGAAAAAGAGGAGAATGAGAGAGTAGAGAAGGAGGAGGAGGTAGTGAAGGAGGAAGAAAAAGAGGAGAAGGAGAGAGTAGAGAAGAAGGAGGAAGTAGTGGAGGAGGAGGAGAGAGTAGGGAAGAAGGAGGTAGTGGAGGAGGAAGAGGAGGAGGTAGTGGAGGAGGAAGAAAAAGAGGAGAAGGAGAGGGTAGAGAAGGAGGAGGAGGTAGTGGAGGAGGAAGAAAAAGAGGAGAAGGAGAGAGTAGGGAAGGAGGAGGAGGAAGAAAAAGAGAAGGAGAGAGTAGAGAAGAAGAAGGAGGAGGAAGAAAAAGAGGAAAAGGAGAGAGTAGAGAAGAAGGAGGAGGAAGAAAAAGAGGAGAAGGAGAGAGTAGAGAAGAAGGAGGAGGAGGAGGAGAAGGAAGAAAAAGAGGAGAAGGAGAGAGTAGAGAAGGAGGAGGAGGAAGAAAAAGAGGAGAAGGAGAGGGTAGAGAAGAAGAAGGAGTAGGAGGATGAAGTAGAGGTACAGGAGTAGGTGGTAGAAGAGGAGAAGGAGAGAGTAGAGAAGAAGAAGGAGGAGGAGGAGGAGTAGTAGTAGGATGAGGAGGAGGAGGAGGAGGAGGAGGAGGAGTAGGAGGAGGAAGTAGAGGTACAAGAGTAGGTGGTAGAAGAGGAGAAACCAGAGAATTTTCCTATAATGAGAAAAATTGACCATAATGCTAAAGTTTAGGCAATCAGTAACATTGTTATGGAACTGTACGAGTAACCTTATATTGTGTCCGTGGAAGTGATGGTAGTGGTAGTTGGGGTAGTGGTAGTTGTGTATAGTGATAGTTGAGTATAGTGGTAGTGGAATATAGTGGTAGTTGAATATAGTGGTAGTTGAGTTAGTGGTAGTTGAGTATAGTGGTAGTTGAATATAGTGGTAGTTGAGTATAGTGGTAGTTGTACGTAGTGGTAGTTGATTATAGTGGGTAGTTGAGTTAGTGGTAGTTGAATATAATGGTATGTAGTGGTTGATTATAGTGGTAGTTTGAGTGTAGCATTAGTTAAGTGGAGTGGTAGTTGTATTTAGTGGTAGTTGTGTGTAATGGTAGTTGTGGTAGGGGTAGTTGTGTGTTGTGGTAGTGGTAGTTGAATTTAGAGGTGGTTGCCTTTATACGTGGTTGACTTTCTTTGCCTCACTGCTTACATTAAATATTACTGACACACTCTTTCTCTTTCATCGTACCTCACCCTGCCTCACCCTCCCCCCTCTTCTCTCCTATTCCCTGCCTCTCTCCTCATCCCCTTCTCTCCTATTCCCTGCCTCTCTCCCTTACCCTGCCTCACTCATCATGTCTCTCTCTCTCTCTCTCTCTCTCTCTCTCTCTCTCTCTCTCTCTCTCTCTCTCTCTCTCTCTCTCTCTCTCTCCTCTCTCTCTCTCTCTCTCTCTCTCTCTCTCTCTCTCTCTCTCTCTCTCTCTCTCATGCACCTTTCTGTCTCTTCCACATTACTTCGTTCTTTCTCTTTTCTTACATATGTTCTATCCCTTATTTTAAACTCCACGTATTTCACTTTTACTTCTTTCTTTCGCTTCCTCCTCCTCCTCCTCCTCCTCCTCCTCCTCCTCCTCCTCCTCCTCCTCCTCCTCCTCCTCCTCCTCCTCCTCCTCCTCCTCCTCCTCTTTCTATTCTTCTTTCTCATTCTCTTTCTCGCTGTTTTCCTTTCTTCACTGCGTTCCATATTCCTTCCATTTTCTCTCCTTCCATATATTTCTGTCTGCCTTTTATCTCCTCTTTTTATTCAACGTTTCACTAAATCAGCATCGAGTTTTATATCATTATTCTTCCTCCTTCCTCTCTTTCTTTTTTATCTCTCGTCCCTCCCTCGTTCTTCATGACTATTTATCACATATTTCTTTCTCTTTTCCTCACACATTTCCTTTCATATATCTATTATAATTTCAAAATATAGTATCTCTTATTTTTATTTGCCCTTATTCTATCACTTCTTTCTTACTTTCCTTCTTCCTTCTATTAATTTCTCCTCCCTTCACACACCTTCTTTCCTCTATGCATTCCTTCTATCTTTCCTTCGTCTCTTCTTATTCTCCTCCTCTCTCCTATCTTTCATTCATTCATTGCACCTTCCTCTTTTCCCTCCCTCCACCCATCCATTCAACCGAACTTCCATCTCTTCCCATTTTATTCCTTCCTCCATCCCATCTGCCCCACCTCACCCGACACTTCCTCCTTTTCCTGCATTTCATCTTCCTTCCTTCACTTATCCATATTTAACCCAGCCCCACCCTACCCTCCCAGGCCCACACCCACATACACCCAACCCTTCCAACACTCGACCTTTACAACTCTTCCTTTCCTTTCCTTTCCTTTCCTTTCCTTCAATTCGGTGGCATATTTTCATCGGCAGGCAGAAAAATGAGGGCAGATCCGTCACGTCTGATATGTCCGGCCCACTGTACTTGAAAGATGGCAGGTCGAGGCAGGGGTTGGGGGAGAGAGAGAGAGAGAGAGAGAGAGACCGTGACAGGAGAGTGAGAGAGATGGGTAGGAGAGGGGGAGAGATGGGTAGGAGAGGGAGAGAGATGGGTAGGAGAGGGAGAGAGATGGGTAGGAGAGGGAGAGAGATGGGTAGGAGAGGGAGAGATGGGTATGAGAGGGAGAGAGATGGGTAGGAGAGGGAGAGAGATGACTAGGAGAGGGAGAGAGATTGGTAGGAGAGGGAGAGATAGGTAGGAGAGGGAGAGATGGGTAGGAGAGGGAGAGAGATTGGTAGGAGAGGGAGAGATGGGTAGGAGAGGGAGAGTTAGGTAGGAGTGAGAGATGGGTAGGAGAGGGAGAGAGTTAGGTAGGAGAGGGAGAGAGATGGGTAGGAGACTGAGAGAGATGGGTAGGAGAGCGAGAGAGATTGGTAGGAGAGAGAGAGAGAGAGAGAGAGAGAGAGAGAGAGAGAGAGAGAGAGAGAGAGAGAGAGAGAGAGAGAGTTAGGTAGGAGAGGGAGAGAGATTGGTATGAGAGGGAGAGAGAGAGAGAGAGAGAGAGTTAGGTAGGAGAGGGAGAGATGGGTAGGAGAGGGAGAGAGATGAGTAGGAGAGGGAAAGCTGCATGGAAAGGAGAGAGAGAGAGAGAGAGAGAGAGAGAGAGAGAGAGAGAGAGAGAGAGATGAAAGTGGAGTAGACAAGCAAGGGGTTACCACTGGTGCGTGCTGCCGTATTTCATTACACATTTCCTCAGTGTTAATGGCAAATACGTAGTAAGGGAGTAAGCCTAATGCAATTCCCCACTATATACCCTATACATTTAGTAATATATAAGGGTTTATCAATCAACAGGTATTAATTAAATTGCATAGAGAATATTGGTGCACAATAGCATGAAGTGACTTTCCATTGCTAAATCCGAAACATCTATATATGCATTTTGACAGCTGACCAAAATATACTGGAACGGTAAAAACCATATATAATATTATGTACACTCGCAATCCAAAATTTGTACCCAGGTTTTGTTGAAATTTCGGATCATTTGACATACTAGTGAACCAATTACAACGCTTATATTGTTTAATATTTGCTTGAACTCGCTTAATACTCGATCAGGATATTCGAAGCAAGCCTGGATACATATTTTGGATCGCGAGTGTAGTACCATCACTCAACATATCCTGCAAAATGAAAATAATTTATCACGTGTATGACTGTGTAGCTGCAAACAAAAGTGAGTAACTGTTCTCCTTATAAATGCGATACGTAATGAAATTTTGGATTTTACTAAAGGAAGGGAGGAGAGAATATTGGAGAACAGCCTTCGTCGATGTTGGGGAGAAGCCAAGTTAGTACCCAGACCCAAACAATGTATCAAATTTAATCAGAGGAGACTTTCTTTGACTGACTACTATTTCACTTGTTTATGGAAAGGGAAAAGGAATAATAAAAAGAGAGAGAGAGAGAGAGGGAGAGAGAGAGAGAGAGAGAGTAGAGAGTAGAGAGTAGAGAGTAGAGAGTAGAAAATAAAATAGGAAAGAGGAAAAAAAAACTGGGTGTATTTGCTGCACTTGTGGTATTTTTACTGAGGTGAGACACAGCTTAACCAACACACCCGCTGCTGTGTTGTGCAATCCTGCCTCAGTGGGTTTGGGTCTGGGTGTAATTATGTTGATGTAGTCATGTCGCTGCACTTTTACTGACATGTGTTAAGCCTTTATCTGTCTGTCTGTCTGTCTGTCTGTCTATCTTTTACTGACATGTGTTAAGCCTTTATTTGTCTGTCTGTCTGTCTGTCTGTCTATCTTTTACTGACATGTGTTAAGCCTTTATCTGTTTGTCTGTCTGCCTGTCTATCTTTTACTGACATGTGCTAAGCCTTTATCTGTTTCTCTGTCTGTCTGTCTGTCTGTCTGTCTATCTTTTACTGAGATGTGTTAAGCCATTATCTGTTTCTCTGTCCGTCTGTCTGTCTATCTTTTTGTGACATGTGTTAAGCCTTTATCTGTCTGTCTGTCTGTCTATCTTTTACTGACATGTGTTAAGCCTTTATCTGTCTGTCTGTCTGTCTGTCTTTCTCTCCGCCTTTTGTCTGTCTGTCTGTCTATCTTTCTCTCCGCCTTTTGTCTGTCTGTCTGTCTGTCTATCTTTCTCTCCGCCTTTTGTCTGTCTGTTTGTAGGTCTTTCTCTGTCTCTCACACGGCACAAACAGAACATTTTCCAACCGCATCCAATAGATATGTTTGTGGCAATTAACATTCTTTCTCCCACAGAAGTAAAATACAGAGTAACTTTTACATTTAATTAACTGTAGCACTGTCTTACAACCTGGTAACACAGCCAAACACAGCCGGCTTATGGTTGGATGGGAAGTGGACGGATTGGGAAGAAGTAGGATGCATGAGATTATTAAGGTATACAGTTCTAAAGTCCATATATGTGTGTTAATAGGTTAGAGTGGATTACGTTGGGTTGAATTGAGTTAAGGGGGTAATTCGCTTTTGTTACATTGGAGTGCCTTGATTCCTCCAAAGTATGCTAGGAAACAGGACCCAAAGAGCAAAAATAATGGTATTCTGTTGCTTGGAATAGTTTGGAGGATTCAGTTGCTCCCAGATTTACCAACACAGAATTTCCCCCTTAAGCAGAGAACAGAAAGAAAACGTGTGGGAGTCTGGTTATAAGAAGGAGATAATGGAGGAGGGAAAGAAGAAAAAAAGAGAGGAGAGGGGAGGGGTATTGAGGGAAGTGAAAACGCGAGGAGAGGTGAAGTGATGGAGGAAGTAAGGAGATCAAGGGAGGGAGAGAGAGATGAGAGAGCTAGCAGGGAGGGAGTGAGAGATGAGAGAGCTAGCAGGGAGGGAGGGAGAGATGAGAGAGCTAGCAGGGAGGGAGGGAGTGAGAGATGAGAGAGCTAGCAGGGAGGGAGGGAGAGATGAGAGAGCTAGCAGGGAGGGAGGGAGAGATGAGAGAGCTAGCAGGGAGGGAGGGAGAGATGGGAGAGCTAGCAGGGAGGGAAGGAGAGATGAGAGAGCTAGCAGGGAGGGAGGGAGGGAGAGATGAGAGAGCTAGCAGGGAGGGAGAGTGAGAGAGATGAGAGAGCTAACAGGGAGGGAGGGAGGGAGAGATGAGAGAGCTAACAGGGAGGGAGTGAGAGATGAGAGAGCTAGCAGGGAGGGAGGGAGAGATGAGAGATCTAGCAGGGAGGGAGAGGGAGTGAGAGATGAGGGGGAAGGAGGTGGAAGGCATGAGGATGAAGGACGGAGGTGAGGAGGAAATTGAGGCATGACAGCGGATGTTGCAGAGGTGGAAGGAGACTGAGTGAGATGAAGGTTCAACAAGATGTATTGATAGTTTGGCAAGGGGCCCATCTACCCACCTGAGGTCTAAGGTCGGCTTGGGTTAGGTCAGGTCAGGTCAGGTCAGGTCGCCCGGGTAGTTTCAAACATATTATAACATTGATAGGTTGGTACCTGCGCCTCTAACCTATAATATGTCAGGAGCAGTCAGGTCAGGTTAGGTCATGTTAGGTTAGGTTAAGTTAGGTTAGATCACGTTTGGCTTGGTTAGGTCAGGTTTGGTTAGATCGGGTTATATCAGTTCAGGATAGGTCAGGTCATGTTATGTTAGGTTATGTTTGGCTTGGTTAAGTCAGGTTTGGTTATATCGGGTTAGGTCAGGTCAGGATAGGTTAGGTCATGTTAGGTTAAGTTAGGTTGGGTCATGTTTGGTTTCGTTAGGTTTGGTTAGATCTGGTTAGGTCAGGTCAGGATAGGTTAGGTCATGTTAGGTTAAATTAGGTTAGGTCATATTTGGTTTGGTTAAGTCAGGTTTGGTTAGATCGGGTTAGGTCAGGTCAGGATAGGTTAGGTCATGTTAGGTTAAATTAGGTTAGGTAAGGTCATATTTGGTTTGGTTAAGTCAGGTTTGGTTAGATCGGGTTAGGTCAAGTCAGGATAGGTTAGGTCATGTTAGGTTAGGTTAGGTTAGATTAGGTCATATTTGGTTTGGTTAGGTCAGGTTTGGATAGATCGAGTTATGTCAGGTCAGGATAGGTTAGGTCATGTTAGGTTAGGTTAGGTTAGATCACGTTTGGCTTGGTTAGGTCAGGCTAGGATTTGTTTGGTTTGGTTAGGCTAGGTCAGGCTAGGATTTATTTGGTTTGGTTAGGCTAGGTCAGGTTTTGTCAGGTCAGTTCACCAGGTCATGTCCTACAGCTTTTATTGATTAATCCTGAGTCAAGTAAGGTCATGGCGTACAGACAGAGGGAGGTCAAGGCTGCAGTATGTTTTTCGAGTTAATAATGTGAAGTCAGTTATCGGGAGAATATTCACTTGGAAATAACTGAGTATAATTTTATGTTTTAGTTTTTGGAACATTTTGTCAAGGGAAATACACACAGACTGATGTGATTATTATGATTCCCAGTTTATCTTTTACCTCGCACTCACACACACACATTAAAAAAAACAAAACAAAAAAAACAAAAAACACACGCACATAAAAAAAAAAACACACACACATACATTAAAACACACACACACACACACACACACACTCACATAAACACACACACACACACACACACACACACATTAAATAACACGCACACACACACTCACATAAAAACACACACACACACACACACACACACACACACACACACACACACACACACACACACACACACACACACACATCATCTAAAAAACACACACACAAACATCTAAAAAACATGCACACACACACACACACACTACATAAAAAACACACACAAACACACACACCACACATATCT
>JAWQEG010008715.1:0-41929 GCA_033782935.1 Petrolisthes cinctipes
ACCTAACCTCAAACCTAACCTAACCTAACCTAACCTCAAACCTAACCTAACCTAACCTAACCTCAAACCTAACCAAACCTAACCTAACCTCAAACCTAACCTAACCTAACCTAACCTCAAACCTAACCTAACCTAACCTAACCTCAAACCTAACCTAACCTAACCTAACCTCAAACCTAACTTAACCTAACCGCAAACCTAACCTAACCTAACCTAACCTCAAACCTAACCTAACCTAACCTAACCTCAAACCTAACCTAACCTAACGTCAAACCTAACCTAACCTAACCTCAAACCTAACCTAACCTAACCTAACCTCAAACCTAACCTAACCTAACCAAACCTCAAACCTAACCTAACCTAACCTAACCTCAAACCTAACCTAACCTAACCTAACCTCAAACCTAACCTAACCTAACCTAACCTCAAACCTAACCTAACCTCAAACCTAACCTAACCTAACCTAACCTCAAACCTAACCTAACCTAACCTAACTTCAAACCTAACCTAACCTAACCTAACCTCAAACCTAACCTAACCTAACCTCAAACCTAACCTAACCTAACCTCAAACCTAACCTAACCTAACCTAACCTCAAACCTAACCTAACCTAACCTAACCTCAAACCTAACCTAACCCTAACCTAACCTCAAACCTAACCTAACCTAACCTCAAACCTAACCTAACCTAACCAAACCTCAAACCTAACCTAACCTCACCTAACCTTAAACCTAACCTAACCTAACCTCAAACCTAACCTAACCTAACCTAACCTCAAACCTAACCTAACCTAACCTAACCTCAAACCTAACCTAACCTAACCTAACCTCAAACCTAACCTAACCTAACCTCAAACCTAACCTAACCTAACCTAACCTCAAAAATAACCTAACCTAACCTAACCTCAAACCTAACCTAACCTCAAACCTAACCTAACTTAAACTAACCTCAAACCTAACCTCACATAACCTCAAACCTAACCTCACATAACCTCAAACCTAACCTCACATAACCTCAAACCTAACCTCACATAACCTCAAACCTAACCTCACATAACCTCAAACCTAACCTCACAAAATCTCAAACCTAACCTCACATAACCTCAAACCTAACCTCACATAAACTCAAACCTAACCTCACATAACCTCAAACCTAACCTCACATAACTTCAAACCTAACCTCACCTAACCTCAAACCTAACCTCACATAACCTCAAACCTAACCTCACATAACCTCAAACCTAACCTCACATAACCTCAAACCTAACCTAACCTAACCTCGAACCTAACCTAACCTAACCTAACCTCGAACCTAACCTAACCTAACCTAACCTCAAACCTAACCTAACCTAACCTAACCTCGAACCTAACTTAACCAAACCTAACTTCGAACCTAACCTAACCTAACCTAACCTCGAACCTAACCTGACCTAACCTAACCTCGAACCTAACCTAACCTAACCAAACCTCGAACCTAACCTAACTTAACATAACCTCGAACCTAACCTAACCTAACTTAACCTCGAACCTAACCTAACCTAACCTAACCTCGAACCTAACCTAACCTAACCTAACCTCGAACCTAACCTAACCTAACCTCGAACCAAACCTAACCTAACCTAACCTCGAACCTAACCTAACCTAACCTAACCTCGAACCTAACCTAACCTAACCTCGAACCAAACCTAACCTAACCTCAAACCTAACCTAACCTAACCTCAAACCTAACCTAACCTAACCTCAAACCTAACCTAACCTAACCTCAAACCTAACCTAACCTAACCTCAAACCTAACCTAACCTAACCTAACCTCAAACCTAACCTAACCTAACCTAACCTCGAACCTAACCTAACCTAACCTAACCTCGAACCTAACCTAACCTAACCTAACCTCGAACCTAACCTAACCTAACCTAACCTCGAACCTAACCTAACCTAACCTAACCTCGAACCTAACCTAACCTAACCTAACCTCGAACCTAACCTAACCTAACCTAACCTCGAACCTAACGAACCTAACCAAACTTCGAACCTAACCTAACCTAACCTCGAACCTAACCTAACCTAACCTAACCTCAAACCTAACCTAACCTAACCTAACCTCGATCCTAACCTAACCTAACCTAACCTCGTACCTAACCTAACTAAACCTAACCTTGAACCTAACCTAACCTACCCTAACCTCGAACCTAACCTAACCTAACCTAACCTCGAACCTAACCTAACCTAACTTAACCTCAACCTAACCTAACCTAACCTAACCTCAACCTAACCTAACCTAACCTAACCTCGAACCTAACCTAACCTAACCTAACCTCGAGCCTAACCTAACCTAACCTAACCTCGAACCTAACCTAACCTAACCTAACCTCGAACCTAATCTAGCCTAACCTAACCTCAAACCTAACCTAACCTCAAACCTAAACTAGCCTAACCTAACCTCAAACCTAACCTAACCTAACCTAACCTCAAACCTAACCTAATCTAACCTTACACTTAACCTAACCTAACCTCAAACCTAACCTAACCTAACCTAACCTCAAACCTAACCTAACCTAACCTAACCTCAAACCTAACCTAACCTAACCTAACTTCAAACCTAACCTAACCTAACCTCAAACCTAACCTAACCTAACCTAGCCTCAAACCTAACCTAACCTAACCTAACCTCAAACCTAACCTAACCTAACCTAACCTCAAACCTAACCTAACCTAACCTCAAACCTAACCTAACCTAACCTAAACTTGAACCTAACCTAACCAAACCTCGAACCTAACCTAACCTAACCTAACCTCAAACCTAACCTAACCTAACCTAACCTCAAACCTAACCTAACCTAACCTAACCTCGAACCTAACCTAACCTAACCTAACCTCGAACCTAACCTAACCTAACCTCGAACCTAACCTAACCTAACCTAACCTCGAACCTAACCTAACCTAACCTCAAACCTAACCTAACCTAACCTAACCTCGAACCTAACCTAACCTAACCTAACCTCGAACCTAACCTAACCTAACCCAACCTCGAGCCTAACCTAACCTAACCTAACCTCGAACCTAAGCTAACCTAACCTAACCTCGAACCTAACCTAACCTAACCTAACCTCGAACCTAACCTAACCTAACCCAACCTCGAGCCTAACCTAACCTAACCTAACCTCGAACCTAAGCTAACCTAACCTAACCTCAAACCTAACCTAACCTAACCTCAAACCTAACCTAACCTAACCTAACCTCAAACCTAACCTAACCTAACCACAAACCTAACCTAACCTAACCTCAAACCTAACCTAACCTAACCTTAAACCTAACCTAACCTAACCTCAAACCTAACCTAACCTAACCTCAAACCTAACCTAACCTAACCTAACCTCAAACCTAACCTAACCTAACCTAACCTCAAACCTAACCTAACCTAACCTCAAACCTAACCTAACCTAACCTAACCTCAAACCTAACCTAACCTAACCTAACCTAACCTCGAACCTAACCTAACCTAACCTCGAACCTAACATAACCTAACCTAACCTCAAACCTAACCTAACCTAACCTAACCTCGAACCTAACCTAACCTAACCTAACCTCAAACCTACCCTAACCTAACCTAACCTCAAACCTAACCTAACCTAACCTAACCTCGAACCTAGCCTAACCTAACATAACCTCAAACCTAACCTAACCTAACCTCGAACCTAACCAAACCTAACCTAACCTCGAACCTAACCTAACCTCGAACCTAACCTAACCTAACCTAACCTCGAACCTAACCTAACCTAACCTAACCTCGAACCTAACCTCACCTAACCTAACCTCGAACCTAACCTAACCTAACCTAACCTCGAACCTATCCTAACCTAACCTAACCTCAAACCTAACCTAACCTAACCTCAAACCTAACCTAACCTAACTTAACCTCAACCTAACCTAACCTAACCTCAACCTAACCTAACTTAACCTCAACCTAACCTAACCTAACCTCAACCTAACCTAACCTAACCTAACCTCGAACCTAACCTAACCTAACTTAACCTCAAACCTAACCTAACCTAACCTAACCTCGAACCTAACCTAACCTAACCTAACCTCGAACCTAACCTAACCTAACCTAACCTCGAACCTAACCTAACCTGACCTAACCTCAAACCTAACCTAACCTAACCTCAAACCTAACCTAACTTAACCTAACCTCAAACCTAACCTAACCTAACCTAACCTCATAGCTAACCAAACCTAACCTAACCTCAAACCTAACCTAACCTAACCTAACCTCAAACCTAACCTAACCTCAAACCTAACCTAACCTAACCTAACCTCAAACCTAACCTAACCTAACCTAATCTCAAACCTAACCTAACCTAACCTAACCTCAAACCTAACCTAACCTAACCTAACCTCAAACCTAACCTAACCTAACCTCAAACCTAACATAACCTAACCTAACCTCAAACCTAACCTAACCTAACCTAACCTCAAACCTAACCTAACCTAACCTAACCTCAAACCTAACGTAACCTAACCTAACCTCAAACCTAACCTAACCTAACCTAACCTCAAACCTAACCTAACCTAACCTAACCTAGCCTCAAACCTAACCTAACCTAACATAACCTCAAACCTAACCTAACCTAACCTCAAATCTAACCTAACCTATCCTAACCTCAAACCAAACCTAACCTAACCTAACCTCAAACCTAACCTAACCTAACCACAAACCTAACTTAACCGAACCTAACCTCAAACCTAACCTAACCTAACCTAACCTTAAACATAACCTAACCTAACCTAACCTCAAACCTAACCTAACCTAACCTAATCTCAAACCTAACCTAACCTAACCTAACCTCAAACCTAACCTAACCTAACCTCAAACCAATCCTTACCTAACCTCAAACCTAACCTAACCTCAAACCTAACCTAACCTAACATCAAACCTAACCAAACCTAACCTCAAACCTAACCTAACCTAACCTAACCTCAAACCTAACCTAACCTAACCTAACCTCAAACCTAACCTAACCTAACCTAACCTCAAACCTAACCTAACCTAACCTCAAACCTAACCTAACCCAACCTAACCTCAAACCTAACCTAACCTAACCTAACCACAAACCTAACCTAACCTAACCTAACCTCAAACCTAACCTAACCTAACCTAACCTCAAACCTAACCTAACCTAACCTAACCTCAAACCTAACCTAACCTAACCTAACCTCAAACCTAACCTAACCTAACCTAACCTCAAACCTAACCTAACTTAATCTCAAACCTAACCAAACCTCAAACCTAACCTAACCTAACCTAACCTCAAACCTAACCTAACCTAACCTAACCTCAAACCTAACCTAACCTAACCTAACCTCAAATGTAACCTAACCTAACCTAACCTCAAACCTAACCTAACCAAACCTCAAACCTAACCTAACCTAACCTAACCTCAAACCTAACCTAACCTAACCACAAACCTAACCTAACCTAACCTCAAACCTAACCTAACCTAACCTAACCTCAAACCTAACCTAACCTAACCTAACCTCAAACCTAACCTAACCTAACCTTAAATCTAACCTAACCTAACCTCAAACCTAACCTAACCTAACCTAACCTCAAACCTAACCTAACCAAACCTAACCTTAAACCTAACCTAACCTAACGTAACCTCAAACCTAACCTAACCTAACCTAACCTCAAACCTAACCTAACCTAACCTAACCTCAAATCTAACCTAACCTAACCTAACCTCAAACCAAACCTAACCTCAAACCTAGCCTAACCTAACCTAACTTCAAACCTAACCTAACCTAACCTCAAACCTAACCTAACCTAACCTAACCTCAAACCTAACCTAACCTAACCTAACCTCAAACCTAACCTAACCTAACCTCAAACCTAATGTAACCTAACCTAACCTCAAACCTAACCTAACCTAACCTAACCTCAAACCTAACCTAACTTAACCAAACCTAGCCTCAAACCTAACCTAACCTAACATAACCTCAAACCTAACCTAACCTAACCTAACCTCAAATCTAACCTAACCTAACCTAACCTCAAACCAAACCTAAGTTAACCTAACCTCAAACCTAACCAAACCTAACCTAACCTCAAACCTAACCTAACCTAACCTAACCTCAAACCTAACCTAACCTAACCAAACCTCAAACCTAACCTAACCTAACCTAACCTCAAACCTAACCTAACCTAACCTAACCTCAAACCTAACCTAACTTAATCTCAAACCTAACCTAACCTAACCTAACCTCAAACCTAACCTAACCTAACCTAACCTCAAACCTAACCTAACCTAACCTAACCTCAAACCTAACCTAACCTAACCTCAAACCTAACCTAACCTCAAACCTAACCTAACCTAACCTCAAACCTAACCTAACCTAACCTATCCTCAAACCTAACCTAACCTAACCTCAAACCTAACCTAACCTAACCTCAAACCTAACCTAACCTAACCTAACCTCAAACCTAACCTAACCTAACCTAACCTCAAACCTAACCTAACCTAACCTCAAACCTAACCTAACCTAACCTCAAACCTAACCTAACCTAACCTAACCTCAAACCTAACCTAACCAAACCTAGCCTTAAACCTAACCTAACCTAACGTAACCTCAAACCTAACCTAACCTAACCTAACCTCAAACCTAACCTAACCTAACCTAACCTCAAACCTAACCTAACCTAACCTAACCTCAAACCTAACCTAACCTCAAACCTTGCCTAACCTAACCTAACTTCAAACCTAACCTAACCTAACTTCAAACCTAACCTAACCTAACCTAACCTCAAACCTAACCTAACCTAACCTAACCTCAAACCTAACCTAACCTAACCTAACCTCAAACCTAACGTAACCTAACCTAACCTCAAACCTAACCTAACCTAACCTAACCTAGAACCTAACCTAACTTAACCAAACCTAGCCTCAAACCTAACCTAACCTAACATAACCTCAAACCTAACCTAACCTAACCTAACCTCAAATCTAACCTAACCTAACCTAACCTCAAACCAAACCTAACTTAACCTAACCTCAAACCTAACCTAACCTAACCTAACTTTAAACCTAACTTAACCTAACCTAACCTCAAACCTAACCTAACCTAACCTAACCTTAAACATAACCTAACCTAACCTAACCTCAAACCTGACCTAACCTAACCTAATCTCAAACATAACCTAACCTAACTTAACCTCAAACCTAACCTAACCTAACCTCAAACTAATCCTTACCTAACCTCAAACCTAACCTAACCTCAAACCTAACCTAACCTAACCTCAAACCTAACCTAACCTAGCCTCAAACCTAACCTAACCTAACCTAACCTCAAACCTAACCTAACCTAACCTAACCTCAAACCTAACCTAACCTAACCTCAAACCTAACCTAACCTAACCTAACCTCAAACCTAACCAAACCTAACCAAACGTCAAACCTAACCTAACCTAACCTCAAACCTAACCTAACCTAACCTAACCTCAAACCTAACCTAACCTAACCTAACCTCAAACCTAACCTAACCTAACCTAACCTCAAACCTAACCTAACTTAACCTCAAACCTAACCTAACCTAACCTCAAACCTAACCTAACCTAACCTAACCTCAAACCTAACCTAACCTAACCTAACCTCAAACCTAACCTAACCTAACCTAACCTCAAACCTAACCTAACCTAACCTAACCTAACCTCAAACCTAACCTAACCTAACCTCAAACCTCAAACCTAACCTAACCTAACCTCAAACCTAACCTAACCTAACCTAACCTCAAACCTAACCAAACCTAACCAAACCTCAAACCTAACCTAACCTAACCTCAAACCTAACCTAACCTAACCTAACCTAACCTAACCTAACCTCAAACCTAACCTAACCTAACCTAACCTCAAACCTAACCTAACCTAACCTAACCTCAAACCTAACCTAACTTAACCTCAAACCTAACCTAACCTAACCTCAAACCTAACCTAACCTAACCTAACCTCAAACCTAACCTAACCTAACCTAACCTCAAACCTAACCTAACCTAACCTAACCTAACCTAACCTAACCTTAAACCTAACCTAACCTAACCTCAAACCTCAAACCTAACCTAACCTAACCTCAAACCTAACCTAACCTAACCTAACCTCAAACCTAACCTAACCTAACCTAACCTCAAACCTAACCTAACCTAACCTCAAACCTAACCTAACGTAACCTAACCTCAAACCTAACCTAACCTAACCTAACCTCAAACCTAACCTAACCAAACCTAACCTTAAACCTAACCTAACCTAACGTAACCTCAAACCTAACCTAACCTAACCTAACCTCAAACCAAACCTAACCTAACCTAACCTCAAACCTAACCAAACCTAACCTAACCCTAAACCTAACCTAACCTAACCTAACCTCAAACCTAACCTAACCTCAAACCTAACCTAACCTCATACCTAACCTAACCTTACCTAATTTCAAACCTAACCTAACCTCACCTCAAACCTAACCTAACCTAACCTCAAACCTAACCTAACCTAACCTAACCTCAAACTTAACCTAACCTAACCTAACCTCAATCCTAACCTAACCTAACCTTAAACCTAACCTAACCTAACCTAACCTCACCTAACTTCAAACCTAACCTAACCTAACCTCAAACCTAACCTAACCTAACCTCAAACCTAACCTAACCTTAAACCTAACCTAACCTAACCTAACCTCAAACCTAACCAAACCAAACCTAACCTCAAACCTAACCTAACCAAACCTAACCTCAAACCTAACCTAACCTAACCTCAAACCTAACCTAATCTAACCTCAAACCTAACCTAACCTAACCTAACCTCAAACCTAACCTAACCTAACCTAACCTGAAACCTAACCTAACCTAACCTCAAACCTAACCTAACCTAACCTCAAACCTAACCTAACCTAACCTTAAACCTAACCTAACCTAACCTAACCTCACCTAACTTCAAACCTAGCCTAACCTAACCTAACCTCAAACCTAACCTAACCTAACCTCAAACCTAACCTAACCTAACCTAACCTTAAACCTAACCTAACCTAACCTAACCTCCAACCTAACCTAACCTCAAACCTAACCTAACCTAACCTAACCTCAAACCTAACCTAACCTAACCTAACCTCAAACCTAACCTAATCTAACCTCAAACCTAACCTAACCTAACCTAACCTCAAACCTAACCTAACCTAACCTCAAACCTAACCTAACCTAACCTAACCTCAAACCTAACCTAACCTAACCTACCCTCAAACCTAACCTAACCTCAAACCTACCCTAACCTAACCTAACCTCAAACCTAACCTAACCTAATCTAACCTCAAACCTAACCTAACCTAACCTAACCTCAAACCTAACCTAACCTAACCCAACCTCAAACCTAACCTAACCAAACCTAACCTCAAACCTAACCTAACCTAACCTCACACCAAACCTAACCTAACCTAACCTCAAACCTAACCTAACCTAACCTCAAACCTAACCTAACCTAACCTAACCTCAAACCTATCCTAACCTAACCTAACCTCAAACCTAACCTAACCTAACCTAACCTTTAAACCTAACCTAACCTAACCTCAAACCTAACCTAACCTAACCTCAAACCTAACCTAACCTAATCTAACCTCAAACCTAACCTAACCTAACCTAACCTCAAACCTAACCAAACCTAACCTAACCTAACCTCAAACCTAACCTAACCTAACCTCAAACCTAACCTAACCTAACCTAACCTCAACCCAAACCTCAATCCAAACCTCAACCTCAACCTCATCTCCAACCTCAGCCCCGACCTTAACCTTAACCTATATCTCAACCTCAATCTCAATCCCAACCTCAACCCAAACCTCAATATTAACCTTAACTTCAACCTCAACCTCAGCCCTAACCTCAACCCAAACTTCAATCCAAACCTCAGCCTAAACTCCAACCTCTACCTCAGCCCCAATATCAACCTCAACCTCTATCCCAACCTTAACCAAAACTTCAACCTCAACTCAATCCTCAACCTCAATCCAAATCTCAACATCTACCTCAACCTTTATTACAATCTCAACCTCAATCCCAACCTCAACCCAAACCTCAACCTCAACCTCTATCCCAACCTCAACCACAATTCCAACCTCTAACCAAACCTTAATCCAAGCCTCAACCTTAGCCCAAACCTCAACCCAAATCTCAAACCAAACCTCAACCTCAACCTCAGCCCAAACCTCAACCCAAACCTCAATCCAAACCTCAAACTCAACTCTAACATAAACCTCAGCCCCAACCTCAACATCAATCTCAATTCCACCCTCAACCTAAACCTCAACCTCATCTCCAACCTCAAATCAAACCTCAATCCAAACCTCAACCTCAACTCCCATCTCAACCTCAGCCCCAACCTCAACCTCTATCCTAACCTCTACTCCTACCTCAACCTCAACCTTAATATATATATAATGTTTAATAATTAATTATTAATAATGCTGGCCTCTGATTGGCCGATAAAATGCTGGCCTCTGATTGGCTGATGAAATGCTGGCCTCTGATTGGCCAATGAAATGCTGGCCTCTGATTGGCCGATGAAATGCTGGCCTCTGATTGGCCGATGAAATGCTTGCCTCTGATTGGCCGATGAAATGCTGGCCTCTAATTGGCCAATGAAATGCTGGCCTCTGATTGGCCATTGAAAGGCTGGCCTCTGATTGGCCGTTGAAATGCTGGCCTCTGATTGGCCGAGGAAATGCTGGCCTCTTATTGGCCGAGGAAATGCTGGCCTCTGATTGGCCGATGGAATGCTGGCCTCTGATTGGCCAATGAAATGCTGGCCTCTGATTGGTCAATGGAATGTTGGTCTCTGATTGGCCGATGGAATGCTGGCCTCTGATTGGCCGATGGGATGCTGGCATCTGATTGGCCGATGAAATGCTGGCCACTGATTGGCTGATGAAATGCTGGCCTCTGATTGGTCGATGAAATGCTGGCCTCTGATTGGCCGATGAAATGCTGGCCTCTGGTTTGCCGATGAAATGCTGGCCTCTGATTGGCCAATGAAATGCTGGCCTCTGATTGGCCGATAGAATGCTGGCCTCTGATTGGCCGATGAAATGCTGGCCTCTGATTGGTCGATGGAATGTTGGCCTCTGATTAGCCAATGGAATGCTGGCCTCTGATTGGCCGATGAAATGCTGGCCTCTGATTGGCCGATGAATGCTGGCCTCTGATTGGCTGATGAAATTCTGGCCTCTGATTGGCCGAGGAAATGCTGGTCTCTGATTGGCCGAGGAAATGCTGGCCCTGATTGGCCGAGGAAATGCTGGCCTCTGATTGGCCTATGAAATGCTGTCCTCTGATTGGCTGTTGAAATGCTGGCCTCTGATTGGCCGATGAAATGCTGGCTTCTGATTGGCCGATGGAATGCTGGCTTCTGATTGGCCGATGAAATGCTGGCCGCTGATTGGCCGATGATATGCGAGCCCCTGATTGGCCGATGATATGCTGGCCCCTGATTGGCTGATGAAATGCTGGCCTCTGATTGGTAGATGAAATGCTGGCCTCTGATTGGCCAAGGAATTGCTGGCCTCTGATTGGCCAATGAAATGCTGGCCTCTGATTGGCCAATGGATTAAATGCTGGCCTCTGATTGGCCGATGAAATGCTGGCCTCTGATTGGCTGATGAAATGGTGGCCTCTGATTGGCCGATGAAATGCTGGCCTCTGATTGGCCAATGAAATGGTAGCCTCTGATTGGCCGATGAAATGCTGGCCTCTGATTGGCCAGTGAAATGCTGGCCTCTGATTTGCCAATGAAATGCTGGCCTCTGATTGGCCGATGAAATGCTGGCCTCTGATTGGCCGATGAAATGCTGGCCTCTGATTGGCCGATGAAATGCTGGCCTCTGATTGGCCGATGAAATGCTGGCCTGTGATTGGCTTATGAAATGCTGGCCTCTGATTGGCTGAGGAAATGCTGGCCTCTGATTGGCCGAGGAAATGCTGGCCTCTGATTGGCCGAGGAAATGCTGGCCTCTGATTGGCTTATGAAATGCTGGCCTCTGATTGGCCGAGGAAATGCTGGCCTCTGATTGGCCGAGGAAATGCTGGCCTCTGATTGGCCAATGAAATGCTGGCCTCTGATTGGCCGATGAAATGCTGGCCTCTGATTGCAATTACCAAATTAAACGGGCTAAGAACCTCTGTTAGTATTGTCAAAATCTATCAAACGTGGCTATAAAACGCTGGCAACACACCAATTATAAAATTAAATGGGCTCTTTAAGAACCTTTGGTAGTATTAAATTATTTACAAATAATTGATTATTTACTAATAGGCTATACAAAACTGCTTCTCTGGGCAAATCCACTTTGGTGCTGTTGAAAACACAGACTACATGGAGAGTGAGACAACCACAACCAACCTGTGGTGTTGGTGGTGATAATCTCACTCTGTGTTTTCAACAGCACCAAAGTGGAGTTGCCCAGAGAAGCAGCTAAAAATGGTTTGTTTACATTATTTTTTTCGTTATAACTTTATATATATGTCTATTTATAATTATGTAGGTTGAGTAATGTAATTACTAATATCTGCTGATACTAATAATAACATAACATAAGTATAAATAACTGTTATAACATATTAATACATTGGTTAATTAATAGCCAATGTTTACTGTGTGTATTGAACTGTGTTATAGTTAATTTATAGCTTAATATTATTAACAAATGATTACCTTATAACTCTATAACATTATATAATGATATATAATTATGAGGAATATTAATATATATATCAAAGATAGAATACCACAATTACTAAAGCCGAAACAATCCATATTTTACAGTTTTTTTATAACATGTCTTCAATAACAAGGAATTATGATTTATTAAATCTTCATCATTACACAAGGTAAGTGTATAATTAATAATAATGTATAACCAATAATTATAATGTGTATTACAATTGTATTATAAACCTAACCTAACCACGTAAAGTTAATAATATTTTAATAATGTTATTTAATAATGTTATTTAATTAATTATAATATATATATCAAAATAAATTATTAGTAAATAATTATTAAACATTATTAAAACATTATTAACTTTACATGGTTAGGTTAGGTTAGGTTTATTATATATATTTCATTGTAATACGAATAATTATTATTGTTTATACATTATTATTAATTATACACTTACCTTATACAATAATAAGGCTTTAATAAATCATAATTCCTTGTTATTGAAGACATGTTTAAAAAAATGTAAAATATGGATTGTTTCGGTTTAGTAATTGTGGTATTCTGTCTTTGATATACATATTTATATTCCTTATAATTATATATATATAAATGTTTCTTTGCTTTATTTATTTATTTATTTATTTATTTAGCTAATATTGGTATTATCTGTGCCGGCGAACTACTGGTTAGGTTAGGTTGTGTTAGGTAGGGTTCGGTTACCTTTATCAATGCTCAGTGGAATTATCTCCTGGAAATGTATTCTCTGCTAGATATTTCAATTTTAAGATACGACATTTCTGTAGTGGAGGGACGAACTGAGGTTGGGCGGACAGTGTTACCAGATATCCTTGGAAAAATTACGGAAGATCCAACAGGCAGTTGTGTACAATACGCTTGACCCACCCAATCGGGATACTTTTAGCTCCTATTCACGAGATCTATTTAATTTTTAAAGATCCCGAAGGATATTAAGTTAGGTCCCGAAGATAGCCACAGTTTAGGTTAGGTTAGGTTAGGTTAAGAGAGAGAGAGAGAGAAGCATCTTTGTATGTGAGAGAGAGAGAGAGAGAGAGAGAGAGAGAGAGAGAGTGAATTGATAGGCTTTGAAAGGGAATTGTTAGGCTTTGAAAGGGATTTGTTAGGCTTTGAAAGGGAATTGTTAGGCTTTGAAAGGGCATTGTTAGGTTTTGAAAGGGAATTGTTAGGCTTTGAAAGGGAATTGTTAGGCTTTGAAAGGGAATTGTTAGACTTAAAAAGGGCATTGTTAGGCTTTAAAAAGGAATTGTTAGGCTTAAAAGGGTATTGTTAGGCTCTGAAAGGGAATTGTTAGGCTCTGAAAGGGAATTGGTAGGCTTTGAAAGGGAATTGTTAGGCTTTGAAAGGGATTTGTTAGGCTTTGAAAGGGAATTGTTAGGCTTTGAAAAGGAATTGTTAGGCTTTGAAAAGGAATTGTTAGGCTTTGAAAGGGAATTGTTAGGCTTTAAAAGGGAATTGTTAGGCTTTGAAAGGGAATTGTTAGGCTTTGAAAGGGATTTGTTAGGCTTTGAAAGGGATTTGTTAGGCTTTGAAAGGGATTTGTTAGGCTTTGAAAGGGAATTGTTAGGCTTTGAAAGGGATTTGTTAGGCTTTGAAAGGGAATTGTTAGGCTTTGAAAGGGAATTGTTAGGCTTTGAAAGGGATTTGTTAGGCTTTGAAAGGGATTTGTTAGGCTTTGAAAGGGAATTGTTAGGCTTTGAAAGGGATTTGTTAGGCTTTGAAAGGGATTTGTTAGGCTTTGAAAGGGATTAGTTAGGCCTTACAAGGGAACTGTTAGATCTTAAAAGGGAATGATAATGAGCGCGATAGAAATGATAGTGGCGACGATAGAAATGATAGTGGCGACGATAAAAATGATAGTGGCGACGATAGAAATGATAGTGGCGACGATAGAAATGATAGTGGCGACGATAGAAATGATAGTGGCGACGATAGAAATGATAGTGGATACGATAGAAATTATAATGACGACTGGAAGGTGTGCCTGGGGCAGGGAAGGAACGGAAAGGTGTGCCTGGGGCAGGGAAGGACCGGTAAGGTGTGCCTGGGGCAGGGAAGGACCGGTAAGGTGTGCCTGGGGCAGGGAAGGACCGGTAAGGTGTGCCTGGGGCAGGGTAGGACCCGGAAGGTGTGCCTGGGGCAGGGTAGGACCGGGAAGGTGTGCCTTGGGCAGGTAAGGACCGGAAAGGTGTGCCTGGGGCAGGGAAGGACCGGTAAGGTGTGCCTAGGGCAGGGAAGGACCGGGAAGGTGTGCCTGGGGCAGGGTAGGACCGGGAAGGTGTGCCTTGGGCAGGTAATGACCGGAAAGGTGTGCCTGGGGCAGGGAAGGAACGGAAAGATGTGCCTTGCTCTGTTACAAGGAAATTTGAACTAGGATTTTGTGTGTTGTTTCCCTTCTCAGCTCTCCTCATGCCCTCTTCCCACAGTTATATCTGATAAGTTTTAGTAGATGTTCATTTCATTGTTTATGGGTAAACAGAGCCCAAGCATCCTCCCCCTTATTGGGCCTCAGTACTGGAGTGAAGCCTGTGTTCCTTCCAGTACACCTTAGGACTATATTCCATGATGCCCCTCCCCCCCCCCTACATACACACATACAGCCCTGGCCAGGTTTTTCACAGCACAGTTTTTAAAATATTTTAGAAGTGTTCATTTGCTGATTAAAAAATAAATAAATAATTAGACTGAGTCACCAGGGTGTGAAGGAGGCTACATTGTCCTCCAATTGTCTACACTTACAGCACACACACATCTCAACACCTGTTTTTCAGTTTCATACAAATCACAGCACATTCCAGAAATTATATAATAAAATAACCCTCCCCTTATAATATTTAAAATGTCTGTGTTTGAATTTTCAAACCAAGGTATGGTACTGTACTGTACTGTACTGTACTGGATATTTGAGGCCTATTTCTGAGGTGTAGAAATTTTTTTTTTATGTTTTTCTATTAATTAATAGCCCCTTTTGAAGTTGTTGAAGTTCTTTCTGGCCTTACATTTAACTGGACCTGGAGGTGATAATATGGCAAGATGTTTTTCTAGCCCCTATAAGTATGGGAAGGTGTGCCTGGGGCAGGGAAGGTGTGCCTGGGGCAGAGAAGGACCGGGAAGGAGTGCCTGGGGCAGGGAAGGACAGGGAAGGTGTGCCTGGGTGGCCTTCACGTCACACTTGACTCCACAGTCAGGTGTACCAACATTACATCGCACTGTTAAAAGGATGGTAACGAAACTTTTTTTGCCAACTGTACATTACACACCCTTAAACCCAGCCAATAATGAGGGTTTACTGTACACAAATTCATTACAAACACTACATTATTATTATTATTATTTATTTCTGTGTGTGTGAGTGTGTATTTCTCTGTATCCATATATGTGTATGTTTTTCACACACACACACACACACATTCTCTCTCTCTACTGGACATAACCATTGTAATATGCATATGTGTGTATATATTTGTTTGTGTATGATCGCGCAGTGTTACCACATCTGGTTAGGTCCCGGGAATATGTCCCGGTTACTTTATGATAGTTTACATCGGTTATATCCCGGTAGTCTGCCCAGGTTAGGTCCCGGTAGTTTGCTGTGGTCCAGGTTAGGTTAGGTTAGCTTAAATTTCCAAATTATGTTTGTAAAACGAGGCATCTCCGAGAGAAACACCATAGAAGAAAATAGTCTTAGAATGGTCTAAATAAGTGGGTAATGAAGGTAGAAAAACCATACATGATAACGGCAGTTCTTTCAATATTTACCGTATTTTACCACGGTTAGTTCCCGGTAGTTTGCCCAGGTTAGGTCCCGGTAGTTTACTGCAGTTTAGGTTAGGTCATACTAATTTCAAAATGCTATATTTGAATATGACCTAACTTGGAAATGGGGCATTTCTGAAGAAAAGTGTTTTAGAATTGTATTAGAAAATGGCAATAGAATAGATAATTACCAATTGTTTTTTATTACTTATTATTTCCCGGTAGTTTGCCCGGGTTAGGTCCCGGTAGTTTGCCCGAGTTAGGTCCCGGTAGTTTGCCCAGGGTTAGGTCCCGGTAGTTTGCCCGGGTTAGGTTCCGGTAATTTGCCCGGGTTAGGTCTCGGTAGTCTGATGCGGTCTAGGTTAAGTTAGGTAAAGTCAGGCTAATTTCAAAATGCCCCATTTGAATATGCCCTATCTTTGAAATGGGGCATTTGCATAGGAAATGCTATAGAAGAAAATAGTCTTAGAATGGTCTAAATAAGTGGGTAATTAAGGTAGAAAAGCCGTACACAATAACGGTAATAATTTCAATATTTACCAAAAAAGTTTCCTAGAATTGTCCTAAATATGATCTATTAGAGTTGGATAATATTAACTGTGAGGAATTGTATATTGAATAATCAGGTTTTGGAATGGTTCAAAATATAACGTATTCAGATGGTGATTATCTATTAGAGTTGGTAAAATGTAACCGGGAGGATTATTATATTGAATAACCATGTTTGGGAATTAAATATATTTCGGTAAATAAAACACATCCGGGAGTAAACGGGTGTAAATAGGCACTGGATAATGACGTCATGGTTGGTTGGGCGGATGACGTCATAGTTTTCAGCCTATCACACGTATGGATTCATCACATCTCGCTTTCATCAGTTGTTTATCATGATGCACATATTCTAAAGCCGTGTTTCAACCCCACTCTTTCCCTGATTTACTTCATGCCCTCAATGCCATCTATCAGGGTCAATATTGTTGGGGGAAATGAAGGAAATTAATATCAGATAAACAGTGAAAACATAAAAACAATTTTATTACTAAAGGGAATTGTTAAATAGATCACTCCCATTAGTAAAGGGTTTACTGGTTAGGTTAGGTTAATATTAAATTAAATTAGGTTAGGTTAATATTAAATTAAATTAAGTTAGGTTAATATTAAATTAGGTTAGGTTAATATTAAATTAAATTAGGTTAGGTTAATATTAAATTAGGTTAGGTTAAGGTATCCATCTTTGAACAATGTTAGCAACCTTACATTTAATGATAAATATTATTTGGTGCTGGTTCTATGAACTCAGGGTGAGACGGTAACCTCATACTATCAGTTGTGAGTTCCATCAAAAATACTTATATTAAAGAAAAGGAAAACTTTGAATGGAACTCACCACTGAGCGTTGACGGTAACTGCCTCAGCCAGAATTGTCACCAACTGTTCTTACCTATTTGTTCTTACCTATTTGTTCTTACCTATTTGTATCTTTACAGGATTGAGTCAAGCTCGTAATGTCCCGTATTTTAAAACACAATTATCATATGTTTTTTAAAGTTATGTATGTTTTTGACATACTTTGATCTGTATGAAACTTTGATGAACAGGTAATGAGATTTCTGTCTGTTTCTGAGTGAACAAAGTTGCAGCACAATGCATGAAGGGGGAACGCTATAATAAAATTTGTCTTCATATAGGAATTATTATAGAAATGGTCATAAGCAGCTTAAATAACTAATTAGAGGAAATTCAGGAAGGGAATGTGGAGGCAGATATGGAGATGAAAAAACAGCTTGCCATATTATCACCTCCAGGTCCAGTTACATGTAAGGCCAGAAAAAACTTCAACAACTTCCAAAGAGGCTATTAATTAATAGAAAAACATGAAAAAAAAATTCTACACCTCAGAAATAGGCCTCAAGTATCCAGTACAGTACAGTACAGTACCATACCTTGCTTTGAAAATTCAAACACAGACGTTGGTGACTCAGTCTAATGGAAATTTTAAAATGATGACTCTGGCTACACCACCTCTCCCTATTCTGTAGTCAAGTAATAGATATACTGTATAGCATTAATATTCACACAAAAACATATTTTAAGGACTCTATGAGAAGTCTGTTATTTTTTCCTAGAGTCCTTAAAATATGTTTTTGTGTGAATATTAATGCTATACAGTATATCTATTACTTGACTACAGAATAGGGAGAGGTGGTGTAGCCAGAGTCATCATTTTAAAATTTCCATTAGACTGAGTCACTAACGTCTGTGTTTGAATTTTCAAAGCAAGGTATGGTACTGTACTGTACTGTACTGTACTGGATATTTAAGGCCTATTTCTGAGGTGTAGAAATATCTTTTTCGTGTTTTTGTATTAATTAAGAGGGTGCGGGAATAGGGGGACAGGCTTGGAGGGGGGTTTAGGGGGGTGCAGGAATTTTTGGGGAGTGTGGGAGTCTGGGACAGGCTTGGGGGGGGGGTTAGGGTGGTGCGGGAGTAGGGGACAGGCTTTCTATCCACCCCAAGCCTGTCCCCCTATTCCCGCACCCCCCAAACCCCTCCTAAGCCTGTCCCCCTATTCCCGCTCCTGAGAAGGAAAGAGACAAGGGGATTATTAATAATAATTGTTATGTTATGCCTCAACCATTGTATAAACATAGAAACTTCAGAAGGCTCAAATGAAAGTGGTCATGTGGGCAGTCTCCATTGTAATCTGGCACGGTTCCAATAATGCTACATAGATGTGTTTACATACCAAGTCTTGTAAAAGAAGTTAAATACATATGCTACCCATTGGTTTTCTAAATAATATTATTTCTATAAATTATATGTTAAACAATAATATCACAATAATGTCCTTAGGCAAAGTACTGTACAGTATATTCCAGAAAATTAACTTCAAAGAGTGAATAATGGAAACATTTTGTAAGATGGGTATACTGTACTTAAGATTTGTAAGTACAGTACAGTAGAGTAGTATTGAAGTGTACATTACTGTACTATCAGTAAATTACCATATCCACATACCAGATTACCACTCATTCTTATCATTTTGATAATGATAAGTTCTCTAAATAATATTATATATTATTTTCAGTCAGGTTTTAGAGGTAATTACTTACCCTAAACTTACCCCTAACCTTTTACTTGGCAACATTTTTCCTAAACCTTGATTTAGTTTAAGAAACTCTGTGAGACATTTATCATAATCTTTATTTAATTATTACATTCACCAGAGAATATTGAGAATTTGGTGTGGTAGTATTTCCTGACCCAACTACTGTTAGCTTACTTGTTTTGGTTGGTGAAAGTCAGACTAGGATATGATAAGTTTCCCCTTATAGCCTATATGTTAACCTTGAAAGATCACAATAACAAAGTATAGTTTTCATTATTCTTACCTGTAATGAAATGTTGGTCAGGATCAGAATTAATTTCTCATTTTTTTAACCATTATCCCTGCCTATGGATGTGTGAAAAGGGATCGTAGTGATATTATAATATTCCACACGTGAGGTGAGAACTTTATAACAATATATATTTGAGAAGGATGTGAAATAAAAGAGACTAAAATGCAGCGTCCACCTGTGTCACACATCCCATTGCAAAAAATGTGACAATATTGGCTTGGATTGACTGTTTATCATAAATGTTGCTTGCTGAGATAGTGGGATGTCCAGCACTGCAACACACCTGTGGATTCTCAATAAAGTGGAGTGACGAGTGCAGGGACTGATGGAGAACAACAGCTGCCCTCCTCCCTCACAGGATATACCTGCCCTGGACACATTGGAGCACCACCAGGATGTTGCTGCTCTGGTGGTCTTCCACAAGACACAGGTACAAGAGGTACAGCACCTGGCAGGATTTAGGCTCCCCCCGTGTGAGGCTGTGAGAGACACGAGAATGGTGTTCTCCAGCCACAAGCATATCAGGGTGCTGAGGTCACACACCAGCCAGCACCAGAGGGTGGCAAGTCTAATGGTTCCCACTCAATTTTTCCCGCAGAGAGAACATATTGAGCCAATACAGAGCTACACACACTCAGCACTCACTCAGCTGGACCCTGGTCCAGCACTATCAGCCATAGTTGTACTGTATATATTCATTCCAAACTATGTTTACTGTTATTGTTGATGTTCTCCCGGGACAGAATGGCCTCCTGCCCCACAGACCCCTGGTACACTCTGGTCTCAGTGAAAAAAACAAATTAAAATAAAGGAGGGGCTGGCCCTATATGCCTGGGCTACTGAAGCACATCCCAGGGAAATGGGACCACAGCTTACTGGACCAGGGAGTCTGTATGTCCCTATATGTCTGTATGTCCCTATATGTCTGTATGTCCCTATATGCCTGGGCTACCGAAGCACATCCCAGGGAAATGGGACCACAGCTTACTGGACCAGGGAGTCTGTATGTCCCTATATGTCTGTATGTCCCTATATGCCTGGGCTACCGAAGCACATCCCAGGGAAATGGGACCACAGCTTACTGGACCAGGGAGTCTGTATGTCCCTATATGTCCGTATGTCCCTATATGCCTGGGCTACCAAAGCACATCCCAGGGAAATGGGACCACAGCTTACTGGACCAGGGAGTCTGGGGGCCTCATTGGTGGGAAGGTCTTTGATCCCACAGCCAGTGGTGTGGGCCCAAGTCCACGTTACAAGAGCTACAAGTGGGGCCGCACCTTCCATGAGACCAGCCCTGAAGGGACCATAAGGGGGAGGGAGTTTACACTGCTGCATGCAAAGGGAAATGCACCCCCTGTGTGCTGGCGGTCCACACACCAGTGAAAAAACCTCACATGGATTAATTTTAATCCATGTGGGCAGATCTCATCAAATCCACTAGAAAGTTACCAGATCCTACAACAATCTTTATTCTAGCCCTGTGGAGGACTATGTTTACTGTTATATATCTTGCCATAACATACTTACTGTATACTTTATTTGATTTTACTAAAAAATGCTATATATAAATGTCATTTCATGTCATGTCATCTAACAAAAAATTTCATATCAGTTTGTTGTTGTTGAAGTGCCTCAAGGTGTCTGGTGAAGCAGCCCTGAGCTCCTGAGGAAGGCCATGGCCTCAACTGGGGTTTGCCACAGTGCTCTCAAAGAGTGTACAGTATGTTGTGTTATTGATCAATGTGATTGTGTGCATTGTAGTCTTAAATAATGTATTTAAGGGGTTGCGGGAATAAGAGGCCAGGCTTAGGGGGGTGCGGGGGTTTTTGGGGGGGTTGGCTGGGTTTTGGAGGGTGCGGGAGTTAGGGGACAGGCTGGGGGGAGGGGTTAGGGTGATGTGGGAGTAGGGGACAGGCTTTCTACCCCCCCCCCCAAGCCTGTCTCCCTATTCCTGCACCCCCCCACAAAAACCCGCACCTCCCTAAACTCCCCCAAGCCTGGCTCCCTATTCCCGCACCCCCTTAAATTTGTGAAGAGAAGGCCTAGCTGGGATGTAGTCTCCACATATTATACCTCCATGTGAGGCAATGGGGGACATGCTGGGGGGGGGGGGGTTATGGGGGTGCAGGAATAGGGAACAGGCTTTCTACCCACCCCAAGTCTGTCCCCCTATTTCCTTACCTCCCAAACTCCCCCCCCCCGAACCCCCCAAAACACCCCACACACCCCTAAATATCCCCCAAGCCTGTCCCCCTACTCCCGCACCCCAAAAAAAAAACCCGCGACACCCCCCAAAACTCCCCGCACCCCCCAAAACCCCCCCAAAACCCTAGTAGCTCCTTGATCGTTCCTTTACCATTTGTATACACTTATTATATCTTATTTCCAATAGTAGGCTTACTATTTGTTATATTTCCACAACAAATAACCTAATGGAAGTGTAAGGTACTTATATTCTATGGCAAATATACAAAACTAACCCGAGAAACACCAAAACTTGAGTAAATTAGGAACAATTTCAGTTTTTACACGAGTCGCGGCCTCTGACTTGGCAACACTGATTTCACGACACGGCAATAATGACGTCACTATCCATGATGGCCGCCGTTGAGATGATGAATGTAAAAAGTAATTATAATAACAATAATAACAGCAATAAGAGTATTATAACAAGAGAAATATATATAAATCAATACGAAGAAATATATAGAACCCAATAATTAGATAAATAAATAAATAAATTGTAATAATAATGATAATAATAATAGTTAACAATCGTAGTCCCTATCAGCATTGCTACTTTTGTCAGTGTTGTCATTTCTAAGGTAATTACTCTAAATTAGCCTAGTTTGGTGCTATTTAAGATAAAATTTCTCCTATCTAAAGTAATTTTTATGAAAATTCCTTCGTTATTTATTTCCTGGGTCGTTGTGAAAGAAAATTAATACTATTAAAATACTTTCAAAGTTAATACTATTATAAAAACATGGAAATGTATACCGTTTGTCAAAGATTTAATTTATGTTGAGGTAATTTGGTTCCATCTAAGGTATTTTCAACCCAATTTTTAAGGTATTTTACGAATTTCTTCCCTCTGTTGTTGGCGATCGAACCAATCTTCATTCCGGTGTTTCCTCCAAACCATCCAGTCTCTCCAATCCTCTAATCTCTCCATATTGAGGTAATTTGGTTTCATCTAAGGTATTTTCAACCCAATTATTAAGGTATTTCATCGAATTTCTTCTCTCTGAGGCCTCCAAATTGCTCCAATCTTCTCACCAGTGTTTCCTCCAATCCTCTAATCTCTCCTCAAATGTCCCTAGTATTCCCTCTAAATCCTCCAATCACTTCAATAACCAGTTTTGGTAAATATTGAATGAATTACCGTTATTGAGTACGTTTTTTCTACCTTCATTACCCACTTATTTAGACCATTCTAAGACTATTTTCGGTAAATATTGAATGAATTACCGTTATTGCATACCGTGTTTCTACCTTCATTACCCACTTATTTAGACCATTCTAAGACTATTTTCTTCTATGGCATTTCCTCCGCAAATGCTCCATTTCCAAGATAGGGCATATTCAAATGGGGCATTTTGAAATTAGCCTGACCTTACCTGACCTGACCTGACCTAACCTAACCTAGACCGCATCAGACTACCGGGACCTAACCTGGGCAGACTACCGTGACCTAACCTGGGCAAACTACCGGGAAATAATCGTGATAAAGTACAATAAATGACAGGGGTAAAATACTGGGACCCAGCCGGATCTGGCAACACTGCTACAAAACGGTAATTCTTTCAATAAATACCCCAGTGTTCTCCAATCTCCAAGTGTATAAATTCTTCTCCCTCCAATCTTTCTTCCACTACTACTACTACTACTATCACTACTACCACTACTACTACCACCACCACTTCTACCCTACTACCACCACTATTACTATATGGGTAAATCATGGTATTGTTTGGTATTTATTTAGATTCTAGGCAATTGCAGTTTTGGGTATTTATTGAAAGAATTGCCATCTTGTAACAGTGTTGCCAGATCCGGCTAGGACCAAGTATTTTGCCCTAGTCATTTCGGTAAATTTACAGAAAACCTGGGTTCACTAATACGTAAATATTAGTATGTTTTACCACTAATTAGGGTAAATATTGAATGAATTACCGTTATTGGGTACAGTTTTTCTACCTTCATTACCCACTTATTTAGACCATTCTAAGACTATTTTCTTCTATGGCATTTTCTCCGCAAATGCCCCATTTCCAAGATAGGGCATATTCAAATGGGGCATTTTGATATTAGCCTGACCTTACCTGACCTGACCTAACCTAACCTAGACCGCATCAGACTACCGGGACCTAACCTGGGCAGACTACCGGGACCTAACCTGGGCAAACTACCGGGAAATAACCGTGGTAAAGTACAGAAAATGACCGGGCCAAAGTATTGGGACCTAGCCGGATCTGGCAACACTGCTACAAAACGGTAATTCTTTCAATAAATACCCTAATTAGTACCTTTCTAAGACACTTTTCATCTATGGTGTTTCTCTCGGAGATGCCCCGTTTTCATACCTCAATACAAACATGGGGGAGAGCCTGGGAATCCGGGGTTTTGGGTGGGGGAAAACACGCTATACACTATGGTTTTGCCTTTATAATACAGTTCCAACCTATGGAGTATTTATTGGATATGCCCCGTTATCGAAATATGCCCCGTTTTCATACCCCAATACAAACATGGGGGAGAGCCTGGGAATCTGGGGTTTTGGGTGGGGGAAAACACGCATAGCACTATGTTAATGCCATAATTATACACTTCCAACCGTAAATAAAATAGTTAATGATAAAAAAAAAATTCCAAGTGTTCGAGAACGTTGCAATATAATACCAATACAGCCCAAGTAGCAGTGTTACCAACATGTGTACACAATGTATATGTAGAAATGACATATATATAATAATATGTGTATAAAAATGGACAAAATAAAGGGTAAAGAATGTTGAATAAACAATAAATAACATACCTTACAGAAATTATGTGGATGGTGTGGGATTGTTGTGATCAGAGGAGATATCTGAGTCGTCTGAATCATGTGGTAATGGCGGACGAACACGGTTGGGGCGGATAGAGTTTTGCAGCCTCCAGAAGGAATTGATGAAACGCAAGAACTTCGTGTTGGTCTAGAAATATATATCTTGCAATATATTGTCTCAAATACTTGGCTTTGATTCCTGGTCGTTTAATATGTTCCTTAACGTCTCTCCACAATCTCTCTATGTTTTGTGTGTGTATTTCAGTATTAACCGGGTCGACAAAATTAATGCTGTGATTTACACACCAATGTCGATAGCCCTCGTCCTCGAGAGAATTGTATGCACGCCAAGAATCAGAGCAAATGGTAGTGCCAGGCAATATAAAAAGTTTTATTAGTGGAATAAGAGTTTCTTTATTCCGTGGAAGTGGTTGAGTCGCATCGTCTAAGAGCGGGATAATAAATTTTTTCTTGGAGACTCTTTCAATTCCTCCAAACACCTACACTTGAGACAAAACACGACCGACGTTGTGTTTCCGTCTGACAACAAGGGTTTCATCAATCTCAACTGTTATATGAGGACCACCTATAGGGGGTTGAGATGTTAGCCATTTCTCGCACACTTCACTACAGAAACTTCTCCAATCGACAGAAGTTTTGCTGTTTATGCTCAAGTTTTTGATAGTCTGGATGTGTGAAAAACTCTTATCACAAAATACGTTAATAAAACACAGCACTTTCCAGGGTTCGATGTGTGAATGGTCTAAAAATGAGCCTTTAAATGACGACACAGAAAATCCACAACGTCTTCTTCTCTTTGTCTTTGCTATTAGAGTTGTGTGATAACAACGAAAAAGGTTATCATGTGTTAAACAACAATTGTTACCGCAATTAGGACACTTGAGATCAGTTGGTAAGACACCGTGATTTTGAAATAAAGTTATACTGGTCTCGTTATTTCTAAAATGGCTTGCTATAATTTCGTAGAATAGAGGACGACAACCGGCACACAAGTGTTCCATAGTGAGCAACTGAAAGAGAAAGACCCACGCTCTAACGTCCTATTTATAGGGGATAATCACGTGACCCAGTTTTCCATACAGCAGCATTACAAACTCAAAAATAAATGGAAAAGCAGCCAAAAAAGTAAAATGATAGCCACACCGTACCTATCCCACCCAAACATAACCTAACAATATTTCACCCTACACTAAATAACCAATTAAAGCCCAAAATAAAGTAACATAACAAAACAAAAGTAAAAATATAGATACATAATATAAATACTCTTAGAATGAAAACACGTGTTCATGTGCACAAAAGTAGCCCAAATGGCTATAAAAATTAGTAGATGGTAATGCACATATTAATATTTAGAGTAGCCAGCAGAGGGCCAAAATTTCCAAGGCTATAAGCAGTGGTACTAACTCAAAATAACAAAGAGAAGCACCCAATACTATGAAAAGAAGTAGAATTATAGCCAAATCCTACCGACCCCTACATATCCTTACTAAACAAAACCTAACCTAACCTAACCTAACCCAAACAAACCAAAGCAAAGCATAACAAACCTAACCAAAAATAAGGAAAGATAATAAAAAGTAACATAATGAAATTACCCAGTGAATAATAACACGTGTTCAGGTGCACATTTGTAGCCCAAATGGCTATGAAAATGAGGAATTGGTAATGTACATAATAAGTGGATGGCTATCGGCATCGAATAAAATCCCACAATTGCCAGATCTCCAATAAAATGTTAAATCAAATGGTTATTTTGGGAATTAGTGTTACCTAACCTGACCTGACCTAACCTAGACCACAACAGACTACCGGGACCTAACCTGGGCAAACTATCGGGACCTAACCTGGGCATAAAACCGTTGTACAATTAATAAAGTGACCGAGTAAATATCCCGGGATGTAGATGGATGTGGTAACACTGCACTTCCATTACCAATAATTTACAGAGTAACCACAAGATGGCAACACAGTGATATCAAGGAATTAATGACAGGAGTAGACACTAGATGGCAACAATGTAACATCCTGGATATGGAAATTTCCATAAAAAGAGTAGGACGCTCATAGACAATATTGCCAATACAAAATATAATAGGGCAAATATAGCCAAACCAGCCAAAAGTAGCGTGAATATTGTAACATTTACAACTATGAAAAGACTATAATTGTAGTGAAAACATATCAAACGTAAACACAAGAGAACCAATCTCCCCACCTGAAACTAGCTTCATCCAACGCACCCCCAATATTGCATGCGTCTTGAATAACGTGGAATATAACGAAAAGCAACGAAAATAACGGTAGGAAGTCAATTATATAGGCAGAACCACAGTGAAATGCGTGTTTTCCCCCCACCCAAAACCCCGGATTCCCAGGCTCTCCCCCATGTTTGTATTGGGGTATGAAAACGGGGCATATCTCGAAAACGGGGCATCTCCGAGAGATACACCATTGATGAAAAGTATCTTAGAATGGTCCTAATTAGTGGTAAAACATACTAATATTTACGTACTAGTGAACCCAGGTTTTCTGTAAAAATACCGTCATTTCCTGTACTTTACCACGGTTATTTCCCGGTAGTTTGCCCAGGTTAGGTCCCGGTAGTTTGCCGCAGTCTAGGTTAGGTTAGGTCAGGTTAGGTCCGGTAGCTTGCCGAAGTCTAGGTTAGGTCAGGTAAGGTCAGGCTAATTTCAATATTAGCTAACTTGGAAATGGGGCATTTCCGAAGAAAAGTTGGTACGGTATTTATTGAAAAAATTACCGTTTTGTAGCAGTGTTGCCAGATTTGGTTAGGTCCCAGTATTTTGCATTTCCTGTACTTTACCATGGTTATTTCCCGGTAGTTTGCCCAGGTTAGGTCCTGGTAGCTTGCCGCAGTCTAGGTTAGGTCATGCTAATTTCAAAATTTGAATATGCCCTATCTTGGAAATGCCATAGAATAAAATAGTCTTAGAATGGTTTAAATAAGTGGGTAATGAAGGTAGAAAAACCGTACGCAGTAATGGTAATTCTTTCAATATTTACCGTATTTTACCACGGTTAGTTCCCGGTATTTTGCCCGGGTTAGGTCCCGGTAGTTTACTGCAGTTTAGGTTAGGTTATGTTAAGTCATGTAAGGTCATACTAATTTCTAAATGCTATATTTGAATATGACCTAACTTGGAAATGTTAAGAAAAGTGGGTATTTATTGAAAGAATTACCGGGTATTTTTCCCTGGGTCATTTCCTGTACTTTATCACAGTTATTTCCCAGTAATTTGCCCAGGTTAGGTCCCAGTAGTCTGCTGTGGTCTAGGTTAGGCTAGGTAAGGTCAGGCTAATTTCAAAATGCCCCATTTGAATATGCCCTATCTTGGAAATGGGGCATTTGAGGAAGAAATACCATAAAAGAAAATAGTCTTAGAATTGTCTAAATAAGTGGGTAATGAAGGTAAGAAAACCGTACACAATAACGGTAATTCTTTCAATATTTACCGATATGGGGCATTTCTGAAGGAAAGTGTTTTAGAATGTTGTGAATTTGTGAATATAGAAGGTAAAAACATTGTAATAGAAAATAACAATAGAATAGATAATTACCGGTTGATTTTAGTACTCGTATTTCAATTTTTTATTTTTTTTTTAATTGGGTAAATTTTCCGAGCTGCACGTGTGAGATTTTCAGACAAAATATAGCTTTTCCAAGATTTTTTTAAGTGAATAATTCAATTTTTTTCATGTGATTAGTTTAATTTTAACATCCATTTATTGTGCAAATATCCTGTTTTAGCCATACATACCTAACCCAACCCAACCCAACCTAACTAACCAAACCTAACTAACCAAACCAAACCAAACCAAACCCAACCTAACCCAACTCAACCTAACCCAACCTAACCTAACCAAACCAATCCTAACCTAACCCGACCCAACCTAACCTAAGCTAACCCAACCAAACCAAGCCTAACCAAACCAATCCCAACCTAACCCAACCCAACCCGACCCGACCCGACCCGACCTAACCTAACCTAATCTGAACCATTGCAGACTATCGGGACCTAACCATAGCAGACTATACCCGGACCTAACCTGGACAGACTATACGGAGTTTCACAAGGTAAGACCTATATCAAACTTAGAGAAATTTGACCATAATAACTTATATCACGGTGAAAATTACATATCTCATACCATAAAACACCCTAACTTATTATTATTATATATACCGTACCGTAAAACTCCCTACCTTGGCACAATTTTTACATGTGTTAGTGAATGATTATCATCATTATTATTATTATTGTCATCATTATTATCATTATTATTATCATCATTATTCTTATTACTATTATTATTACTATTATTATTACTATTATTATTACTATTATTACTATTATTATTATTACTATTATTATTATTATTATTACTATTATTATTATTACTATCATTATTATTACTATCATTATTACTATTACAATTACTACTACTATTATTATTATTATTATTATTATTACTATCATTATTATTACTATCATTATTATTATTATTATTACTATTACTATTACAATTACTACTACTATTATTATTATTATTATTATTATTACTATCATTATTATTACTATCATTATTATTACTATCATTATTACTATTACAATTACTACTACTATTATTATTATTATTATTATTATTACTATCATTATTATTACTATCATTATTATTATTATTATTACTATTACTATTACAATTACTACTACTATTATTATTATTATTATTATTATTATTATTATTATTATTATTATTACAGAATGGTGGACTGAAGCAGAGTATATCCACACCTGACCTAAGACACACACACACACAACAAGCAGCACCCAGTGAAAACAATACCCTCCAGTGTTGTATGTAGGTATGTATGTATGTGTGTGTATTTGCTCTCTTTCTCTCTGTATGTGTGTGTGTGTATATGTATGTATGGATGTGTATGTGTATATATGTGTGTGTATGTATGTATGTATATATGTGTGTTTGTAATAATAAATAATAATAATAATAATTAATGGTTTATTAATACAGTTTTAGAATATATACAAAACTGTTAACAAATTAATTGGGTATTGTTAGTATGTGTGTGTGTGTATTTAAATTGTGTATGTGTGTGTGTGTACATAAATTGTGTGTGTGTGTGTGTGTGTATTTAAATTAATAATAATAATATTCGGTTTATTAAATAGTAGCAGCTGGTAAGCCGAAAATAGACATTTTGTGTGTGTGTATATATTTAAATTGTGTTTGTGTGTGTATGTAAATTGTGTGTGTGTGTATGTGTGTTTACATAAATAAACAGACAGAGAGTGGGAGTTTCTGAGTCCCATATTATCATTATTATTATTATTATTATTACTATCATTATCATCATAATTACTACTATCATTATTACTATTATTACAACTAATATAATTTTTACTATTATTACAACTAATATAATTTTTACTATTACTTTTATTACTGTACTACTACTACTATTATTATTATTATCACTATTATTATTACTATTACTATTATTACTACTACTATTATTAATATTATAATTATTATTATTACAGAATGGTGGACTGAAGCAGAGTATATCCACACCTGACCTAACACACACACACATACAAGCAGCCAGTGAAAACAATACTCTCCAGTGTTGTAAATAGGTATGTATGTGTGTATTTACTCACTCTCTGTAAATATGTGTTCTCTCTCTCTCTCTGTAAATACGTGTTCTCTCTCTCTCTCTCTCTGTAAATACGTGTTCTTTCTCTCTGTAAATACGTGTTCTCTCTCTCTCTCTGTAAATACGTGTTCTCTCTCTCTCTCTGTAAATACGTGTTCTCTCTCTCTGTAAATACGGATTTTCTCTCTCTCCATGATCAGTACAACTGTATATATGTGTGTGTATATGTATGTGTGTGTGTGTGTATGTATATGTATGTATGTATATGTGTGTGTGTGTATGTATGTTTGTATATATGTGTGTGTGTGTATGTATGTATGTATATATGTGTTTGTAATAATAAATAATAATAATAATAATTAATGGTTTATTAATACAGTTTTAGAATATATACAAAACTGTTAACAAATTAATTGGGTATTGTTAGTATGTGTGTGTGTGTATGTATGTGTATATTTTAGTGTGTATGTGTCTGTGTGTATATATTTTTAGTGTGTGTGTGTGTGTGTGTGTGTGTATGTAAATTGTGTACGTAAATAAACCGACAGCAGACAGACAGAGAGTGGGAGTTTCTGAGTCCCATACTATTATTATTACTACTATTATTATTATTATTATCATTACTACTATTATTATTATTATTATTATTATTATTACTACTATTATTATTATTATTACTATCATTATTATTATTATTACTATCATTATTACTATTATTATCATTATTATTATTATCATTATTATTATTATTATTACTATCATTATTATTATTATTATTACTATTAATATTATTATTACTATCATTATTATTATTATTACAGAATGGTGGACTGAAGCAGAGTATATCCACACCTGACCTAACACACACACACACATACAAGCAGCCAGTGAAAACATTACCCTCCAGTGTTGTAAGTAGGTATGTATGTGTGTATTTACTCACTCTCTCTCTCTCTCTGTAAATACGTGTTCTCTCTCTCTCTCTCTCTGTAAATACGTGTTCTCTCTCTCTCTCTGTAAATACGTGTTCTCTCTCTCTCTCTGTAAATACGTGTTCTCTCTCTCTCTCTGTAAATACGTGTTCTCTCTCTCTCTGTAAAATACGTGTTCTCTCTCTCTCTGTAAATACGTGTTTTCTCTCTCTCTCTCTCTCTCTCTCTCTCTCTCTCTCTCTCTCTCTCTCTCTCTCTCTCTTCTCTCTCTCTCTCTCTCTCTCTCTCTCTCTCCTCTCTCTCTCTCTCTCTCTCTCTCTCTCCTCTCTCTCTCTCTCTCTCTCTCTCTCTCTCTCTCTCTTTCCTCTCTCTCTCTCTCTCCTCTCTCTCTCTCTTCTCTCTCCTCTCTCTAGGTGGAAGCGACCACAAGCTTATAAGATTTTCAGTTAAGGTCCTAATATGGAGTCCGTGACCCCGGTGCATAGAAAATTAGACATGGGGAGAGCGGACTTTGCAGGTCTTCATGAAGGCGTTGCTGAAACTGGAACTAGAGGAGGGAGAGAGTGCTGATGATCTGTGGAGGTCATTCTTGTCTTCCTTCATGGAACTTCAGTCGCGCTTTATTCCTCTGAAGGGAACAGGTCAGAAGTTCATTCAACCGAAGTGGTTTAATCGGAAATCCGTAACTACTAAGGGAGAGGAGAACTGCGTATCGTCGAGCGAAGGCCTCTGGGGACTTTGACGGTCATAGAAGACTAAATCGAAACGTGAAGTCCAAAATAAGGGCGGCTAAGCGTGCTGAGGAGGTCCGTGTGGCTAGACTCTGCAAAGAGAACCCCAAGGTGTTTTTCAGTTATGTGAAATGGCCGTAAACCAATCCGACGCAGGATCGGTCCCTTGGTGAATGAGATGGAGCATTGATGCACTCTGATGCAGAAAATGCTAACCTCTTAAATGAGTACTTCTCTTCAGTGTTCTCTGAGGAGAGTGGTCCCATTCCCGAACCTTTGGACCCCTTCAGTGAGAAGTTGGAGTCAATGGTCTTCACCCAAGAAGAAATCGAGAGAAAACTAATCGAATTAAAAGCAAACAAGTCCCCCGGTCCGGATGGGTTCTTACCTAAAGTGTTGAAAGAAGTGGCATGGTGTTGAAGTTGGAAGTCACGGCACCTGTGCATGGTCTTCAACAGGATAATCCAGACTGGATGCGTTCCTAGAGACTGGCGTGAGGCAGAGGTGACTCTATCTTCAAGAAGGGAGATGCTAGCCAACCGTCAAACTACAGACCCATCAGTTAACCTCGATAGTCTGTAAACTCATGGAGAGCATCATGGTGGACAAAATAACAGCATACTTAGAATCAAATTTGCTACTGAGGGGTTCCCAGCATGGGTTCCGGCAGCACCGGTCATGCCTCACAAATCTGGTGGAATTCTCCATTTTGTTTTCAGTGAGCATGATCGGGATAAAGCGGTCGATGTTGTCTACTTAGACTTTCAGAAAGCCTTTGATAAGGTACCCCACCGCCGCCTCCTTCGGAAAGTGCGTGCACTGGGCATAGACGGAAATGTGCAAATTGGATAGAGAACTGGCTAAGTGACAGACGGCAGCGGGGTGGTAGTGAATGACAGCTTCAGAGTGGGTGCCGTTACTAGCGGTGTTCCCCAAGGTTCTGTTCTGGGACCACTACTGTTTATCATCTATGTTAATGACGTGGATGGTGACATGGTTGCCAAGATTTCCAAATTCGCCGATGATACTAAGCTTGGTATGAATGTCGCGAAAGAAGGCAATACTACCCCGTACAAGAAGATCTTAGGAAGATCGGGGAGTGGTCTGACACGTGGCAAATGCCATTTAACGTGAACAAATGCAAAGTTATGCATATAGGCCACAGAAACCCCCGAACAGAGTATGACCTTAAGGGGCCAATGCTCTCGTAAGCACTGATACTGAGAAAGACTTGGGTGTAACTATCACCAGCGACCTCAAGTTCTCAAAGCAGTGTATTGAGGCTGAGAAGAAAGCCAAAGGATGTTAGGGTACATAAAGCGACAGTTTGGATACCGGAACAAGGAGATAGTACTTTGTCTGTACAATTTCCTTGTCCGACGCACCTGGAGTATGCAGTCCAGTTTTAGAGTCCTTCTTACCGGAAGGATATCGCTAGATTGGAACGGATGCAAGCCAGGGCAACCAAACTTATACCCTCTCTTAGACACAAGAGCTATAAAGATCGGTTGGTAGAACTCGACCTATCTCTTTGGAAACCCGGAGACTGCGTGGTCAGCTATCGAAGTGTTTAAAATACTACGAGGCTTTGACAATGTAGACTACAGGGACATTTTCCAACTCAGTGAGAGCACAACCAGGAATCATGGCTACAAACTTGAACTAAAGCGATACAACCGTGATCTGTGTGGTAAGTTCTTTACATACAGCATCTGCGGTACTTGGAATGCCGCTTCCTGCTGATGTGGTCAACAGAAACTTGTGGATCAGTTCAAGTCCAGATTAGACAAAGCCTTAAACCACCGTCTAGGTGTTTAAGCCGTTGTGCGAGTGTTCCTTGATGGTTTCACATGACACTTCGAGGACGGTCCGCATACTTGCGCAACTAAACCCACAGGTACCCTCTTTGTATGGATCGTAAGGTCCCTAGGGTACTTCTTTTCCTTGTAACTCCTTGTAACTCTCTCTCTCTCTCTCTCTCCGTGACCAATACTGTATGTATGTTTGTATATGTGTGTGTCTGTGTATATATATATGTATGTATGTGTGTGTGTGTATATATATATATGTATGTATGTTTGTATGTGAGTGTTTATAGGATATGTGTGTGTGTTTCTGGGCATGTACGCACTTCCAATTATACGTACAGATAGATCATTTTTATTGTGTACGTGTCTGTATGTATGTTTTTATCATTTTATATACGTTTTATTAAGGACCTTGTGATCATGTTTTAAAATTGGAGGCTTCTGATTCCTCCAGACCATGCCATGAAACAAGCCTCCTTCCATATAGGTGTGTGTGTGTGTGTGTGTTTGGAGGCTTCTGATTCCTCCCTGACTGCCATGAAACAAGCCTCCTTCCATATAGGTGTGTGTGTGTGTGTGTGTTTGGAGGGCTTCTGATTCCTCCTGACTGCCATGAACAAGCTCCTTCCATATAGGTGTGTGTTTGGAGGCTTCTGATTCCTCCTACCTCCTATGCCATGAAACAAGCTCCTTCCATATAGGGTGTGTGTGTTTGGAGGCTTCCGATTCCTCCTGACTATGCCATGAAACAAACTCCTTCCATATAGGTGTGGTGTGTGTGTGTGTGTTTGGAGGCTTCTGATTCCTCCTGACTGCCATGAAACAAGCTCCTTCCATATAGGTGTGTTTTGTAGTAATATTTGAAGGATTCGTATAACTCCAATTATCTGACTACATCACAGATCCCTTAAGGAGGTAATTCACTTTTGTTACATTAAATATTACTTTAAATATTATTGTAGTAGGTTATTTCTTATTTATTCACTTTTGTTACATTGGAGTTGCCTTGATTCCTCCAAAGTATGCCAGGAAACAGAACCAGAAGAACCAAAATAATGGTGTCTGTTGTTGCTTGGAAAAATAGTTTGGAGGAATCAGTTACTCCAGATTTACCAACACAAAATTTCCCCCTTGACTGTCCCACTTGTCAATGACTTTCCTTCTTCCTCGGGTGCCATATGACCTTGGCTGTTATGTTGCCTAATATCAATCAATAATATTTACAGGTCACACCACCAAGATGGAGGACGTATGAATATTTACAAGAGGTCTACTGTAACAAACACAAGTGATGTGATGTGCTACTTGGTGTGGGGTTTGGGGGGTGCTGGAATAGGGGGACAGGCTTGGAGGGGGGGGTAGAAAGTCTGGCCACTATTCCTGCACCCCCGTAACCCACCCCCCAAGCCTGTCCCCCTACTCCCGCACCCAAAATAACCCTCCCGATACCCCAAAAAAAACCGCACCTCTCCTAAACCCCCCCCAAGCCTGTCCCCCTATTCCCACACACCCCAAACCCCCACCCAGCACCCCCAGACCAACACCCTACACCCAGCACCCCAGACCAACACCAACACAGAAGGCATGAAGGCTCGGCTATAAGGTCAACGATACTTCCTGATATTAAGAAAAACCCCACTTTTTATAGACAGAAAGTATTTATATGGACGTTTGTGAGTGAACAACTACCTCCTCTTCAGCAGTACAGAGTTGAATCTGAAGAGGGAGGTAGTTGTTGCCTCACAAACATCCATATTAAATACTTTCTGTCTATAAAAAGTGGGTTTTTCTTCACGTCATTGTGAATCTACCCACTCTACTTTCCTCATGTACTTCACAATGTCTATGGTCTGGGTCTTGTTTTACTCTGTTTTTTACAGATAAACTTTTTTATCTTTTTCTCTTATCTGCCAGAATTGATAAATTGTTGATTTGCTTTGGTCAATTATACTGCTGTCATATAGAAACTTCCCAATTATATTTTCTTCATCATAGTTATATATATATGGATGCTGTAGCACTATGTGTTTTTTACTTCCTTTCTACACTATAGGCTTCACAGTGTAGTAGGAAGTGTATGACATCTTCCTTTTCATTTCCACACATTATATATACAGTCGGTGTCAAATATAATCATCCATATAGGGGTACTCAAGTAAGAGTTTGACAGCTTCCCTCTGTTCCTTAGATGATAAACTTTCTAATAAATAGGTTTGGTACCATCTTTTATTTTACTACAAGCAGCTACGCACTACTTAAAACAATAACATCATATGTAAAACGTGAAAACATTAGACAGTAAATTGTTTGAGATACCCATATGTGGATGATTGTTACTGACCACGACTGTACATTCCATTGTTTGATTACTAAACCTCTTTCTGTCTCCCAAGTTGATATTGTTGGTACGACACTTGAACATAATTATCACTGCTTTGGTGTTATTGTAAATGTCTTCTTGTCCTCCCAGTTCTTTTCTCCACTCTCTATACAGCTTCAGACTATCTTTTACTTGCATCTCACTTTTCCACCTTTCTTTTTTCCCACTTTTTCACCGATTTCAGCATTGTTAATGTCTATTCCTCTTATTCCCATCATTCTTCTATCTTCCAACAGCCTTCCAATCCACTTATTTTTCCTCTTTTTCCAACCTCATTTCTTGTATCACACTCTCCAGTAGAATGTTACTTTCACCTCTTAGAATATGCTGCCCAGTATTTTAATTGTCCCTCCATAATCCTACCCTTATTACAGTTTCTTGCGTATAACTAGGCGCTCCCACACTGTTTTCTAACCTTTGTAGTTTCTTTATTTCTTCTTTATCATACATTTCCAGTACACTTTGCCCTATCATTAATCTCACACAACCCACCACAGAAGGCATGAAGGTTCAGCTATAAGGCCAACACCACCACAGAAGGCTCAGCTATAAGGCTAAGCAAGGTATGTATGGTATATATACAGTATGTCTGTCAAGTGAGTATATTATACTATGTTTGTATGTCTGTCAAGTGAGTATATTATACTATGGTTTGTATGTCTGTCAAGTGAGTATATATATATATATATATATTAACACTATTACCGCACCCCCTAACCCCCCCTCCAAACCTGTCCCCCTACTCCCGCACCCCCTAAACCCCCCCCAAGCCTGTCCCCCTACTCCCTCACCCCCCTACAGCCTGTCCCCTACTCCCGCACTCTTCCACCCATTATATATATTATATTGTTACTTATTGTTTCTTGAGTAGTCAGGAGACATGGGCTTTCTCTTACCACTCTCATTTGTGTTCACAGAAAGCCAACCCACCCTCTAAGAACACTTGCTATAGTTATTGTTAATTGTACCATTACTATTTGGTGTGTTTACAACACTTATGTTAAGTATTCAAGTGCTTGGGAGGTTGTGCTGGTTGAACATGGAGTAATACAGTTATGTTCTGTTCAAGTGCTTGGAAGGTTGTGCTGGTTGAACATGGAGTAATACAGTTATGTTCTGTTCAAGTGCTTGGGAGGTTGTGCTGGTTGAACATGGAGTAATACAGTTATGTTCTGTTCAAGTGCTTGGGAGGTTGTGCTGGTTGAACATGGAGTAATACAGTTATGTTCTGTTCAAGTGCTTGGAAGGTTGTGCTGGTTGAACATGGAGTAATACAGTTATGTTCTTTTTTTTGTCAAGTTTTTTTCCTCAAACCTTTGGTATGATTAATTAAAGACCCTGTGATGGTTTTTGAGACTTGGTTGGTGTCCTTGTGATTCTCCTGACTATGCCACCAGACAACCTTCTATATTGGTGATGTTTGGTGAGACTTGGAGGCTTCTGATTCCTCCTGACTATGCCACCAAACAACCTCCTATATTGGTGATGTTTGGTGAGACTTGGAGGCTTGTGATTCCTCCTGACTATGCCACCAGACAAGCTGCTTCTATATTGGTGATGTTTGGTGAGACTTGGAGGCTTCTGATTCCTCCTGACTATGCCACCAAACAACCTCCTTCCTTCCACATAGATAGTGTTTCATGATAATATTTGAAGGACTCATTTACCTCCAATTTTCTGACTACATCACAGGGTCCCTTAAGGGGGTGCGGGAGTAGGGGATAGGCTTGGGGGGGGGCACAGAATATGGGGACAGGCTTGGGGTGGGTAGAAAGCCTGTCCCCTATTCCCGCACCCTCCTAACCCCCCCCCAAGCCTGTCCCCCTACTCCCGCACCCCCCAAAAACACCCACACACCCCTAAACCCCCAAAGCCTGTCCCCCTATTCCGCACCACTTGGATAAAATATTGAGGGGTCCTTGGACAGTGGACTACCAACACCTCCTTCCTTACCTTTACAGCCACACTGACACCTAGTTAGTGCACATAATATTTTCAAGGTAACACACTTTCTGTCTGATGCATAATGATTGTCTGGTAGCAAAAAGTGTCTGTTAAATCTGAAATCCTTTAAATGGGGGTCCATTAAATCAAGGGTCGAGTGTATTAGGAAAATACCATATATTTCAAGTGTCGAGTGTATTAGGAAAATACCATATATTTCAAGTGAACAGTGTTTTTTTCTGACACCTAGCAAATGATAGCTAGGGCTAGGAAAAGGAAAGTCCTACAGAGTATATACATAATGATATATGATATTGGAGCCATGAGAGATACACAAGTAATGTGAATTGATACAATAGCCTGGGGATGTTCTTTTGTTATGTGTTGTACTCTGTGTTAGGAGGGAACAATACAGTTGTGGTCAATACTAATCATCCACATATGGGTATCTCAAACAATTTACTGCCTTTTTTTGTGATTTATATCATACAATAGTTTTATCTTGATTAATAAGTGGGTATTAGTACAGAAGTGGACCTGAATTCAGCAGTGTTGCCAGATCCGGCTGGGTCCTAGTATTTTACCCCTGTCATTTATTGTACTTTATCACGATTATTTCCCGGTAGTTTGCCCAGGTTAGGTCCCGGTAGTCTGATGCGGTCTAGGTTAGGTTAGGTCAGGTCAGGTAAGGTCAGGCTAATTTCAAAATGCCCCATTTGAATATGCCCTATCTTGGAAACGGGGCATTTGAGGAAGAAAAACCATAGAAGAAGTGTCTTAGAATGGTCCAAAATAGTGGGTAATGACAGTAAAATATCTATTATACAGTAAGGTCCACTTCTGTACCTTTACCAATAAGTGGTATCGATCTGTTCATAATTATCTGGCCCGTGTACTGTATACTCTAATAAATTAAATATGGCACGCTGGGGTAAATGAGTTTGACAAGTTGACAACCATGCGAATATATCCTATCTGGCAACACTATGCACTAATCAACAAGAGACAGTGATGCCAAGTATGGGGAATTATTCTTAGGCATAGAGAATTAGAGGTAACTATGGGGAAATTATATAAAGATTGTTGAAGAGTAAACAGGGAATTTTTGAGGTAAAAAAGGGAAATTCTGTTTAAGTTGGGAAAATTTCATCAAGCAGACCTGGCAACACTGCGCACTACACAACAACAAACATATCTGGTAACACTGACGAGACCAAAACAAATATGATGGCGCCAAGACTCACTCCATATTTATCGCGGGGTAAATATTGACATTATTTAATTAATTATTTATTTCCCTGACTATTCAAGGTGTTAATAAGTATATAAAGGACCCCTGTGGTGTAAATAAATAACGATAAGTGGATAAATAAGGCGATAATTGATTAAATAAGACGATAAAAAATGAACCCGTGAGTGGAAAAATTTATCACTGGAAAATAAATATTGACCATTTTCATTATTTATTTATTCCCTGACTATTTCAAGGTGTTTATGAGTTAATAAAGGACCCCTGTGGTGTAGATAAATAACGATAAGTGGATAAATAAGGCGATAATTGATGAAATAAGACGATAAAAAATGATCCGGTGAGAGGAAAAATTTATCATTATTTTGTTATTACTGCCTTTATTTTATTTATTATTTATTCCCTGACTATTTCAAGGTGTTTATGAGTTAATAAAGGACCCCCGTGGTGTAAATAAATAACGATAAATGGATAAATAAGACGATAAATTATACAGCTGGTGGGACCCGAGTGTTAAAAATATTGGTATTTATTGAAAGAATTACCGTTTTTGCAGCAGTGTTGCCAGATCCGGTTGGGTCCAGTATTTTGCCCCAGTCATTTATTGTACTTTATCACGATGATTTCCCGGTAGTTTGCCCAGGTTAGGTCCCGGTAGTCTGATGTGGTCTAGGTTAGGTCAGGTCAGGTAAGGTCAGGCTAATTTCAAAATGCCCCATTTGAATATGCCCTATCTTGGAAATGGGGCATTTGCGGAGAAAATGCCATAGAAGAAAATAGGGTAAATATTGAATGAATTACCGTTATTGAGTACGTTTTTTCTACTTCATTACCCACTTATTTAGACCATTCTAAGACTATTTTCTTCTATGGCATTTCCTCTGCAAATGCCCCATTTCCAAGATAGGGCATATTCAAATGGGGCATTTTGAAATTAGCCTGACCTTACCTGACCTGACCTAACCTAACCTAGACCGCATCAGACTACCGGGACCTAACCTTGGCAAACTACCGGGACCTAAATTGGGCAAACTACCGGGAAATAATCGTGATAAAGTACAATAAATGACGGGGGTAAAATACTGGGACCCAGCCGGATCTGGCAACACTGCTGCAAAACGGTAATTCTTTCAATAAATACCGAAAAGGGTCTTAGAATGGTCTAAATAAGTGGGTGATGAAGGTAGAAAAAACGTACGCAATAACGGTAATTCATTCAATATTTACCAAAATATTTTATTAAATTTATTTATTTATTTATTTAGTAGAATGAGGGCAGACTGATTTCCAAATTAAGATTGTATAAGAAATACCATAGATGAAAAGTGTGTTAGAATGTTCCAAAATAGTGGGTAATGATACTAAAATAGGTATACAATATATATAGTGAATTAAATAATTTGGTAAATATTGAATGAATTACCGTTATTGGGTACGGTTTTTCTACCTTCATTACCCACTTATTTAAACCATTCTAAGACTATTTTCTTCTATGGCATTTCCTCCGCAAATGCCCCATTTCCAAGATAGGGCATATTCAAATGGGGCATTTTGAAATTAGCCTGACCTTACCTGACCTAACCTGACCTGACCTAACCTAACCTAGACAACAGCAGACTACCCGGGACCTAACCTGGCCAAACTACCGGGAAATAACCGGGGCAAAATACTGGGACTAGCCGGATCTGGCAACACTGCTACAAAACGGTAATTCTTTCAATAAATACCAAAATATTTTATTAATTAATTTATTTATTTATTTATTTATTTAGTAGAGTGAGGGCAGACTGATTTCCAAATTAAGATTGTATAAGAAACACCATAGATGAAAAGTGTGTTAGAATAGTCCAAAAAAAAAATTACCGAAATAATTCTATACTAATACGCATAAGTTGTAGTTATTAATAAAAGTCTATTAATAAAAATCTAATTAAGGGTTTATAAGTTAAATAATAATAATAATAATAATAAAATAATTACAATAATACAATAATAATAATAAAATAATAATAACAATAATAATAATAAAATAATTATAATACCAATAATAATAACAATAATACCAATAATAATAATACCAATAATAATAATAATACCAATAATAATAATAATACCAATAATAATGATAATAACAACAATAATCATAATAATTTCTTTTCAGTTGTCGACGCT
>JAWQEG010008716.1:0-22064 GCA_033782935.1 Petrolisthes cinctipes
ATGCTTATGTGCATATAACAAATATACAAAAATTCAGTGATGTTACACTGCCTAAAGAATAATTGACAGACGAACCTTTTAAACAATTAAATTTCGATCGTATCAGAAAAGAGTGAGTGTAATGCAGAAATAAGAAGATTGTGCTTGGCCAGAATGACCTTGCATGCAGTCACAATGAAGGAGACAGAAAGGAGGAACAGCAGAAAGCAAGAAGGAAAAAGAAAGAAAAGAGGGATAGGGGGAGAGGAAAAGGAGGAACAGCAGAAAGCAAGAAGGAATAAGAAGGAGAAGAGGGATAGGTGGAGAGGAAAAGGACCGGCTCAGGTTCGAAAGGGTGCCCAAATCCTTAACAAGCATAATCCCACTACGGGAATATCTGAAGGTAAATTAGTTCAGAATATAAATATAACAAACTACAGTAACCCGTTCTCTACAAATGCAACCGTAAAACATTTATATAACCTTTACCGATTTTACGAACCAGAGGACTGAGGCATCAAAAGGATTAATAATTTTTCTGAATACAGATAATTATTAATTTGCCTCATCGAAGTGTGAGAGGATTAAAATTCAGCTATAAAAATGAAAATACAATAAAAAACCTGAATGTTCCCATAAAAAAAAATATATATATATATCTTACGTATCATTCTTGTTCTTGGTGTAGGCAGTGAAATGCAAGGTAAGGTGTGGTGTGTGTGGTGCGGGGAGGCAGGCGGCTGAACGTGAATAATTGAAGTAACTCAAAAACAAACACGGACTTGGAGCCTCAACATATCCACCACAGAACGTGACCTTTCATATCCTGTGTGTGTGTGTGTGTGTGTTTATACCTCTGTTTAATACACCCACTCCCCCACCACACCAACAATATCACAGACAGACAGAGGTAAGAACAGAAGGAGGAAATATCTCGCTCTTACTAGAAATAAACTTGAAGGAGAACACTAACTAAACCTGTATGGGCATATATTTTTTTCAGGGGTGAATTGGAGGGTTATCAACTCCTTTAAACAATGCTACAAAACAGACTCATACTACTTTCATACTAAAGTGATTTGTTTCCTGGCATAGTTTGGAGGAATCAGTAACATAGTTTGGAGGAATCAGTAACCCTCCATTTCACCAAAATCAAATGACCTTATTATTTAATCTACCCCAGAATATTTAGTATCTCAAACACACCATGATTTTACTGTTCAGAGTGGCACTTCATATACAAGGGGTTACGAATACTCCAAAGAATGAGTCACTCGTTATAATGTACCTCCACACACACACACACACACACACACACACACACACACACACACACACACACACACACACACACACACACACACACACACACACACACACACACACACACACATACATACGCTCACACACACACACACACACACACACACACACACACACACACACACATACATACATACATGCGTGTGTCCTTGTCTTAAGTAGTATAATTTCCTAGCAGCAATATACAATCAGAGGGAGGGAGTCCGGAAGTAGATTGGGTTGCTATACTCGAGTCCATGCTGTAACTCATAACAATCTGGTCCCACCGATCGTAGTGGGTAAAAGTCAATTCATGTACAGTATTCATGTTGTTTTATAGAGAGAGACCCGAGGCAGTACATCAGACAGTGGCAGAGTGCATGGTGTGTAGCTGGTTGTGTTCAATGGTACGGTATCCATAAATTGAATAGTGCGTAGATATTTTACATGGCCAACGTTTTACATGGCTACGATAGAATGATTTTTATCCATCTCTATAAATTTTCTCAACGTAGATAGCTCAAAAATATATCATACGTGAAGCACTTTCCTTCCCTCACTCGTCAGTAAAGCTTTTCTATCATCTATATTCTTTTTCTCTATTAAATATTTAATTTGTAACAAAAAAATTTATAAATAAAACAATTTAATTCACTACCTACCTACTTACAGAACTTCTTAACTCATAAGTAATAGCACATTACAAGTACAGTAATCTAGCAGAATCAATAAAAAATAATTTTGCTCTAGGAACTCAGACCAAATAGACAGTAATTTTTACGTCAACCCATGTTATTTCACATTATTGAAGGGTGCAAAGTGAAATGTTACGAGTATATCCCTGTATATGCTACACACAGGGCTTCCATCAATGATTTTACACTGTCAAGGCTGTCTCGTCTCGTCACGTAACACAAGAACAGTAACATTTTACATTCATTTGTATTCCCAATAAAATATATAACAACACGAGGTGAGGAAGGAAATGTAGTAACGGTACCAAATGGTATATTGAACAGGTAGCAGCTTGGCCGGTGTGTGTGTGTGTGTGTGTGTGTGTGTGTGTGTGTGTGTGTGTGTGTGTGTGTGTGTGTGTGTGTGTGTGTCCTTATGGCTACACTGATACAGACACAGACGCTGAGTGCCACGTGAAGGGTCTCGGGTTTTGTCCCTGGAGCGTTTTGCCTCGGAGGTTTAAGAGATCCACTTGTGTATTTTTCCCTGGGTCCAATGTTTCAGGTGGTAGTAGTGCCCTCTACTTGGGGGGGGGGGAGAGAGAGAGAGAGAGAGAGAGAGAGAGAGAGAGAGAGAGAGAGAGAGAGAGAGAGAGAGAGAGAGAGAGAGAGAGAGAGAGAGAGAGAGAGAGAGAGAGAGAGAGAGAGAGAGAGAGAGAGAGATTGTGTGTGTGTGTGTGTGTGTGTGTGTGTGTGTGTGTGTGTGTGTGTGTGTGTGTGTGTGTGTGTGTGTGTGTGTGTGTGTGTGTGTGTGTGTGTGTGTGTGTATTGTATAAGCACCGTCCTCGGTTCGTGTGTATACTCGGATTGGACCGTCTAGGCTGAATATTGAGTTGGTATGCATAAGTGAGTGTGGGTGAATTATGGATGTCGGTGAAGCTGCATATGTCAGGGAGGGTTAAAAATGAATGCAGGATGAAAGTGGTGTTCATGTTCACGTGGAAAACTCCTCGACAAACACATAACAGATTGACAGCATACAAATCGTTGTCCTATGGTTCATGTATCAGGTTCAAACCTTTTTTTACTAAAACCTATTATTATAAAGAGTAATTAATAAGGAAAGTTAAGAATGGTTTTAATGAGTGTACAATCGGCGGCAGAAGTCGTGTCGCCACATCTGCCAAGTCATGAAGTAAGTATGGTAATATAATCATCACAGGCTCGTAAACTGAAAACCAAGTGAAGTCTATAAATTTACTCCCTGGATATTGTAATTCTGTATTGGTGAATGTATTTGTTGGTGATTATCCTTTGTGTTATCCTTCAAAAAGTGCTGAGGGAAGAGACTCGAGTTTTGCCGCCGACTGTACATGGAAATAATATCAGAACAATATTATCTGAAGGTACGGTTCCTAAATTTTCTCTGCAAACCATAAAATGATTATATATTATGCTGTGATTAAAGTCACCAACGTATGGTAAAGATTCATATACGGAAAATGCGTACATCTATTGCATAACAATAAGATATTTTTACTGCACATTTTTTAGTTCTGAAGTAAACCTGTAATTTTCTTTCCTGACGAGAACTTAAACAACCTTCAACCTTAAGGCAAAAGCTACAGACGAAAGATGAGGAATCCGTTAATTTTCCTCATTTGTGAAAAAAAAAAAAAAAAGTGAGGAGGAGGCCCAATAGTATGTCCAATTTCGTTCGATATGCTAAGACACATAATCACATGAAGAGAGTACTCATACGTTAAGGGTCCTGTATTAGTGTATGATAATTGGAGGCTTCTGATTCCTCCTAACAAATGGCACGAAACAAGCTCCTTCCATATAGGTGGTGTTTCGTGGAAATATTTGAAGGACTCATTTATCTCCAATTTTCTGACTACAACACAGGGTCCCTTAAACTACTTCAGAAGATCGATAGAAGAAAGATAGGCTGCTGTAAATCACTTAGAGGAGGTGTAGAGTTGACCAGAAGGAAGGCCATTGATTCCACATCGTTCAAGAGCGTTATGAAGGTTGAGCCCACCACACACATGAGAGATGAGGACACTATCTCACGTACCATGAATCGTGAGGGTCAAGGCAGTGAGAGTTTCTTGCTTTTATTTAGTCCCTTTCTACCGTAAAAGTAAACAAAAGCGTCATTCATATGTTAGAAGTCAGACACCAAGAATACAGTACGAATACCGTTCAATAAATTTTGGTAAAAAAAAATATATAATAATTATAATTATAATAATAATAAATAACAATAATATTAATAATAATAATAATAATAATAATAATAATAATAATAATAAATAACAATAATATTAATAATAATAGTAATAATAATAATAATAATAATAATAATAATAATAATAATAATAATAATAATAATATTAATAAATAACATTAATATCAATAATAATAATAATAATAATAATAATAATAATATATATAATAGTAATAATAATAATAATATAATATAAAATAAATAAATGAATAATCTTAGTGGTTATGAAGAGAAAGTGAGAGTCAATGAAGAGGAAGTGAGAGTCAATGAAGAGGAAGCGAAGAGTCAATGTAAACCTCATCTCTGAATATTACACGATACTTCACAGTGATGGGCGTATGTCGCGATACCTTAAGGACCCACGTGATGTAGTCAGAAAATTGGAGGTTAGTGAGTCCTTCAAACATTGCCATGAAACACACACACGTATATGGAAGGAGCTAGTTTGTTTCGTGGCATAGTTAGGAGGAATCAGAAGCCACCAGATCTCATACACGTTCACAGGGTCCTTAACGGGGTCATTTGTTTGGGCTGCAAAGTTATAGAGGGCTACTGATTCCTCCAACTTATGCCAGGAAACACTTTATTTACCTCACTGCTTGGAGTTGGGGATCAGTTTTGTGGCACAGCAAAAGAGGGTTCATTAGCACTCCAATTCACTGAAAATATATAAAAAAATTATGACTGCTTTGAATACTGCTTCAAGCCCCGTTCCTCCCTGGCCCAAGACGTGCTAACATTCGGGTAGACACTAAACACAACGTTATACATACCCACACTTTACAAATATCATCAATACTCCGTTATCTCAAAACGTTATACATACCCAAGCTTTACAAATATCATCAATACTCCGTTATCTCAAAGTATTTCCCATTACACAAACTCCCATTCATTCTCACTCCCCAGCCCATGTTCTGGGGTGGATGACTGTGGAGGTGACAACACTGTGGGTTTGCCTGGTGATAAGAGTTTCCCTTCCCAGCGGGAGGATCGCTTACTATTCAATTAATGGGGTAGCTTCATTTATGAAAGCTGATTACCTTAATGAAAATTTAATTTCTTAAGGTTAGAAACATTCCAAAACTTTTACAAACGCCGACTTTTGTTGTTGCTAAACGCTAAAACAATCTCCATGGCTTACATTTACCCCACACGATATTAACCACTGGCTTAACAGAAACTCTATAACACTAGTCTGACAATTATAACTACTACAACACGTATGAATAATTGTTGTATCATATGAAAAGAGTTACACGTATGAGGAAGGAAGGTTGGAGGGTGAGGCCATGAGTCCCGTTGAATTCTGGGGATGTTTTTGTACCAGGTCAGCAGAGCAAAACGAACACAGTACCAGCTGACACCACTCTCCTCCAGCCCACTACATTTACTCTCCCCGCATGTCTGCAAATATTAGCAGAGAATTTTGCCTGTGTGAACGCGAGCCTGCGGGTATATAGGGATTATTATCATGGAAACATAATTCTTACATATATATGTCTACATGGATATGGATGCGTGTGTGTATATGTGAGTAAAGTTGTGTGTATGTCCCGTTATATGTGTGTTCACAATATGACATTGAACTCGTAGTGAAAATGACGTGAATGTTTCAGCAACGTTTCATGAAATTCTGAATTGAGCTGTACACACCTGAAAGCATGTACAGTATGTATACTTGTGCGCATACACACTCGTTTCCAATCAGTTTATGCACATGCAGCTGTTTGCACATAAAGTTTACATGTGGCAAGGTGCAGATCTGAGTTACATGCATTTGAGCACATGCAAAATTCGCGACGGATGTAAATATTTGCGTATGTGACTCAGTGTGCGAGACCTGAGAGGAAGTCGGTCTGAGTGGTTGGGTGATGATGTAAATGTGAAGAGGCTTGATAACGTGTGTATATAGTATGTTTGGTATTCTTGTGGACGTAAATGTTGGTACGAGTGTGTCTATCTATTGTGGATAAGAGTGTGAATATAAATGTGGGTATGAGTGTCTATATATTGTGGATAGGAGTGTAAATATAAATAGCTAGTATTTCCTTTTGTATAATTGTGGATTAACTGTATATGAGGGAAGATATAATGATATACACCAGAGGGGAATGTGGGTCCCAAAGTGCGAGGATTTATAAATAGTGAACAGACATTAATGTGGAAAAATAGGAAGTAAACAATTAATCTTCCACACGCACTACTTTATTCCCCACGCTGAGTTTTCCTTGGACCACAACTCTCAGTATCTTGGGTTTTTCAATATGGCTTGCTATAAATATCATGCAACATACATACATACATACATTCATACATACATACATACATACAATATACATACATACCAGGGTTGGCGGTTTAAACCAAATGGTTTAAACCAAATGGTTTAAACCAAATGTTTAAACTAAGCGGTTTAAACCAATAAAAAAAAAACATGGTTTAAACCACACAAAAAAAAAAAATAGTTGTATTTATATATTTCTTTCTTTTTGCATTTGTATTCCTAACAACTATATTTACTTTGTTTATGTAATTTGTTGGGAAGCAACCTCTCTATTAAATTACAGTGATGTAAGTCAATTATATTGGATTATAACACAGACCAATTGTACTACCTTTTTATTATTTTGAGTACCGTTTATCTCAAATAAAACAGTTATTGCATTATGGAATACTGATAAGATCATTGAATAAATAATATTAAGGGTTACCACACAGGCTTACAAAATATATATATATATCTTGGCTGCCTCATCCAAATTATAGTCTGTGTTCAAAACTTTAAAAAACAAACATTGCATTATACAAAAAAGGTAAGGCCATAAATGAAAAAATAATCAATTAACACACCACACAAGAGAAAATATCTAGTCTGTCTCATCCAAATTATAGTCTTTAATTAAAATTTTGTGTAAAAAAAAAAAAAACTTGCCAGCCTTCTCCACTCCCAGTCTGTTTGTGAGTCTGGATTGTACCAGACCAAAGGTTGAAAATATTCTTTCAACACTTACAGTTGAAGCAACTCCATTATGCAAACCATAGATATCCTCTATCACATTCTTATCAACTTTGCCTTTTAACGCACGCCACCAGGAGCAGGGAGTAAGATGAGAAGTGACTGAAGATTCAAATAAGTAGGCCTTGTTAAAAGGGTATGCTTTAGGCATTAAAAGCATGCTAATCCTTCTTGAAACCTATGACTAATTGCATTTCAAACTCATAAAAGCTTACATAGAGGTAAAATTGTGGTATGTAACCAAAAATACCAGTAAAAATATTTAGGAAACAAAAAATAAAAAAAATAAAACGGTGTCCATGGTTTAAACCGACAAAAATTGTTTAAAAAAAACATGGTATTAATTTTTTTTTTTTTTTAAATAAACCATTGGTTTTTGCCAACCCTGATACATACATACATACAATTACAACATACATACATGCATACATACATATATACATACATACATACATGCATACATACATATATACATACATACAATTACAACATACATACATGCATACATACATATATACATACATACAATTACAACATACATACATGCATACAATTAATACATACATACATGCATACATACATACAATTAAAACATACATACATAAATACAATTACAACATACATACATACATACATAAATACAATTACAACATACATACATACATACATTTACCAAGAATAATAGTAGCATAGATTCTGGATATCATTCCCACCGACTAGAACGATTTTTTTTCAGCAAAGTCAATCATGCATTAATTAAGGAAAACATTTACTAAACATTTAAATGAAACACTTTGATGGAGTAGGTGTTAATTGGTCTTTATAGCATCCATGAAGTATATACATTTATTTTTAGAATCAAAATTTCTTACCTATTTTATTTCTGATGTTCACATGTTTTGAACGTTGGTTATTATTATTATTATTATTATTATTATTATTATTATTTCCGCGTTGTATTTTCCACTTCTCCTTTTTCCGGTGTGCAGTTCATGTTGCCAGTCCAATATTCACCCCAGTAATCCCTCAATCCCATTCTCTTGCCCGTTTGTCCCCTCAGCTTCCCTCTCCTCACAGTGTTCAATTCTCTTTCCCTCACTCACTCGTAGGTAGGTAGGTAGGCTGCTCCCATCACTTCTCTCTATAGTTAGTTAGTTTTATACAGATTATCTAACTTATTGTATTATATTTATACACATTATCTAACTTATTGTATTATATTTATACACATTACCTAACTTATTGTATTATATTTATACAGATTGCCTAACTTACTGTATTATATATATATATATATATATATATATATATATATATATATATATATATATATATATATATATATATATATATATATATATATATATATATATATATATATATATATATATATATATATATATTGTATATTTCGGGTCATCGTGGTGTATTCGACTTATTCATACTTGTTTTGTTATTCATAATATATTTGTCTCAGCAGAATCGGATCCCTATTATTAGAAGTGAATTTTTTTATTATGTAGAGTAGTTTTGATAATGTAGAATAGTTTTGATAATGTAGAGTAGTTTTTATTACGTAGAGTAGTTTTTATTACGTAGAGTAGATTTTATTATGTAGAGTAGTTTCGATAATGTAGAGTAGTTTTTATTATGTAGAGCAATTTTCCTATGGGGTGAAGAGTGTAAAATGTAAACCCTTAATAATGAGCCCTGTAGGTAGGGTATTGCCTTCATTAGTGATGTGGGTAATACTTTAAGGGTTTTGGCGCCCCTTCGCCGCCAGCCACTAGCTTTTAGTTCTTTAACTGTCCCTCTTTTTCTTCCTATTTACCTTCCTGCTTGTTGTCTCACCTCTCTATCACCTTTTTCTGGCGCTATATGACCTCGCTGTTGCTGTGCCTAATATCAATCAATCAATCAACCTTAATAATGAGTGGTGTGGGTTATAAATAAAACAAAATAATTACGTTCTCATCTGTACCATACTAGTAAAGGAAGAATATATAAATTGTGTTGGGGTACAGGCGTGTGGCATCGTGGTCACCAAAACCTAAACATTAAGTGATACAGGGTCGATTCCACAGTTCTTGGTAGTGGTTTGTAAGCACGCAAACAAAAGAATGTTAGCCGTTAAAATGACATATGGGTGAATTATTAAATGAATTTGGTGAGTAAACTATACAGTGATCATCATTATCATTTATAAATGTGGATACTCAGCTTTTGGAAAATAATGAAGCCTTAAAATTGTGGTTGGTTGGGAAGCTAACAAACCAATACCACTGTGAAATCGACCCATAATATACAGTCGTGAGCCATAATTCCGTTCCACCCAACACGTATGAAATGAAAATGAGGCATGTTATAATTTTTATCTCGTGTCTGATTGACTACTGTGTTGTTTCTTTATGAAGGGGGAAGTACAGTGTTGGTAGAATTAATCTGGAGCAATTTATTCCTCTTTTGGGGGGGTGCGGAAATAGGTGGACATGCTTGGGGGGGTGGGGGGGGTGAGGGGGTGCGGGAGTAGGGGGATAGGCTTGTGGGGGGGGGGTTAGGGGGGTGCGGGAATAGGGGACAGGTTTTCTACCCCCCCCAAGCCTGTCCCCCTATTCCCGTACCCCCCCCCCAGTCCCCCCCCCCCAAGCCTGTCCCCCTACTCCCGCACCCCCTTAAACTATTCCAAGCAACAGGCCTGAAGGGGGAAGTACAGTGTTGGTAAATCTGGAGCAGTTTATTCCTCTTAAGGGGAGGATACAATGTTGGTAAATCCGGAGCAAATAATTCCTCCAAACTATTCCAAGCAACACACCGCCATTATTTTTGTTCCTCTGGTCCTGTTTTCTGGCATACTATGGAGGATTCAAGGCGCTCCAATGTACCAAAAAGTATCCTCTCCCTTAAACTATTCCAAGCAACAGGCCTACACTAGTTTGGTTATTCTAGCAGTGTTTCCTGGCATATACTTTGGAGGCATCTAGGCACTAACATGTACCAATAGTGTATTATAAGTGTACTATCACCTTCAATCGTTGGTTAGAATAGCACAGTTCCATAATAATTATTTGAAAAGTGTAATTTCAAAAGTGATATTATCCTTTTCACTGCCATATTAAAATTTACGCAGTGCTTTTAAATTTCATCATTAATAACATGAAAGATACTTGATGCTATTCTTTTTTCACATATTGCTGCCTGTAAAATGCTAATAAACACCTTTAATAACTACCGTACTGTGAACTTCATACAAATTACATACATATGCAAATCTGGATTGGTGTATTCGCTGAGTGTTGGGAGGTGAGGCAAGTCCAGGTTTTATGCAACAGATTTACAGCTTACGATCCAAATGGCCGAATCTCGTGCTTAAAGAGGTAATATCAGGCCCACACTTGTGTTCTCGAATACGGTTAGTGAACGATTTGGTGGTAGTGGATGTAGGTACACTCACGAGCACTAATAAGTATACAGCTTTGGTTGAAGTTTTTGAACAATTCACCAATGAACTAATTCCAATGGAGATCTTACTTTGCATTTATTTTCTGTCTTTAGGTATTCGAAGCACACCTGGATATTTATTAGTGCCGGTGACTGTACTGGCTCTAATACTGGCTTTAATTAAGGGGAAAATAATACACTTTTGGTACATTGGAGTGCCTTGATTCCTCCAAAGTATGCCAGGAAACAGAACCAGATGAACATGAATAATGGTGGCCTGTTGATTGGAATAGTTTGGAGAAATTAATTGCTCCAGATTTTACCAACACTGTATTACCCCCCCCCCTCCCCCCGCTTAAAACGCTTGCTTCCATTAAATGTCACAAGTAGCTCCCGGCGACACACACACACACAGAGCAGGGTTCAGGCTGTTGTGACACTTTATACTTTGCTTATTAATCCACGGAATTATATTTATTTTATGGTTTACACAGTTCGTTAACAGTAATCAAACTCTTGTAAAAAAACTCGACTCGTTATCTCCTCACTGTCTTTCTCTTTCATCCTGTACAGAATTCCGTTTTTTGTTTTGTTTTTTGGTTCTGCACGAAATATTTGTTTGACAAGAGTATTTTTTCCACTGAGCAATATTCATTCGTTATATATACCGTACCTAAGAACAGACTAGTAGAGAACATAATCTATCTATCTCCATTTGAGGGATAAAACGAATGATTCTGAACCACCTACACAACCTACTATTCTAATCAGCTTCTTGATGGCAAAGGACACAACCCTGTAAAAATTTCAATATGAACACATTAAGGGGGAAATTTTGTGTTGGTAAATCTAGAGCAAATGATTCCTCCAACTATTCCAAGCGACAGAACGCAATTATTTTTGTTCATCTGGTCATGTTTCCTGGCATACTTTAGAGGAATCAAGGTACTCCAATGTATCAAAAGTGAATTAACCCCTTTAAAAAAAAAAAAAAAAAAAAAAAAAAAACTTACGACACAGGAACGGTGGTAGGCTACATGCCAAGGGTACCGGTTCTGACTTTACAGAAGCATGTTGAATATATACAATGTTTGAGAACTTTAGCTGGTGACTGTACCTGAGCGGCCAGACCTGTTGCGAGTAAGACCACACAGGCCTCGTGTGATGGACACAACACAGAAAGTTTTAATGGGTTTCTCTGAGCGAGGACAGGGAAATCACTGACTCGAGGACGAGGCTAACTTTCATCACTTCTCTTCTCCTAACTGTCACGAGCAAGTCTGCATCCTTTGGCAATTTAAGGCTTCCACATGGGTTGCGTCTTCCCCCCAAACTATCCTGGAAAGTATTACAATAAATTCCTATGTGATACAGGGAAACACACTTTTCTTATCGAGCTGTCAACCCAGAGAAGATTAATTTAACTGCACATCACATCTTAATGAAATGCATACGAAAAAGCATACGAAACTTTTACCATAATCATGATGTTTATAGCATATCGTATACGAGTTATAACTTTTTAAACTTTTCTCGTAATCCTTGATAATCCTCCTTCACTTTTGCCACCAAGACCTCGCTGTGGCCCAGTTTCCCCATTTCCTGATTCCTCTTATATCACTTAACTCCTAGTCTCCAACTCCTTAAATGTTGTCCATGTCACTTTCTCTTTAATAACTCCTCCAATTTTTCTCTTTATTTCTACTTTTCATCTCATTATTTTACCATCACGATCTCTTTGCCATATTCCTTCTCTCATGTAGGTCTGTAGTCTGGTCTGATTTATTTGTACTCTACCCTCCATACCAACAGTTAACCTAGATTAAAACCTGCATTACGCTATCGTGGGTTTAAGCTTCTGTTCACTCATCTACCCCAGGAAGGGATTAACAGTGGCAATCAGGACATCACACATATTAAAACAGTTCGTATCATAATTATCATCATTTCAGCCACCAGATCCGTAAAGCATTGAATTCTCACGTTTGGTTGGTGTAAGGAACTCGTTAGTACTTACCACCTGCCACCCTCACTCAGACATTTGAACACCGTAGATGCAAGGGACGTGAGATTAACATAGAACACTGATGCCCTGTATGATGAGTTTTCTAAAAGAGAGACGTGGATGTCTGTATTTTTTGGGAGAACCTAGAATGGATAATTAATGATTGTCTAGATTTTTTTTATCACTACGGAATATATCATCAGTCATTTTCAGTGTTTCCAAAACCTGAAAATTCACATAATGGATAATGAAAAAGGGTAAATACTCCACTGTGTCTAGCATATACTGGGTTATGTTAGGTTACAGCAAAATGAAGTGGACGACTAAGAAATGCAATATCCTCTGCCTTAATAACTCGTGTAACAAACTGAAAAACACATACTGAATAAAACAAGATGAAAAGGTCACTCCGTTGTTGCGTAGTTAGGGCTCGGGGGCAGAGCGGGGGGAGAGCCAGAGTCGAGGTGGAGGGAGGGAGGGCGCCAAGATTTAATGATTTACAGAAGCCATGAGTAAACAATTCATTAATATATAGAGCAATTTAATCTCAAACAACTTTGTGTGTCTGCCCAGGTAAGCCGGAAAGCCTCGGGGCCTCCAGGGTAACAAATTAATCTTATCGAACATGCACACACAATTTACTACATGTTAATGAATTTCCGTAAAACACAATCTAGAATACACCGAAACATATAAATAAATGCAAATATACACTAAGGAGGAAATACGACGGAAGTTACTGTTTTCACTACGAACCAAGGCTGACATAATCTTGTATTTGTTGACATAAGCTCATTCCAGGCATTGCGGGAGCTCCGACTAATACCAGCCCAAGTCTAGAACTCCCTTGTCACTGGCTCTGTGGGCGGCGACGGTGGTGCTGGTGTTGGTTGTGGTGGTGATAAGGGTGGTGCTGGTGGTGGTGGTGATAAGGGTGGTGCTGGTGTTGGTTGTGGTGGTGATAAGGGTGGTGCTGGTGGTGGTGGTGATAAGGGTGGTGCTGGTGTTGGTTGTGGTGGTGATAAGGGTGGTGCTGGTGGTGGTGGTGATAAGGGTGGTGCTGGTGTTGGTTGTGGTGGTGATAAGGGTGGTGGTGCTGGTGGTGGTGATAAGGGTGGTGCTGGTGTTGGTTGTGGTGGTGATAAGGGTGGTGGTGATAAGGATGGTGCTGCTGGTGGTTGTGGTGGTGATAAGGGTGGTGCTGTTGGTGGTGGTGATGGTGATAATGCAATAGTGGTAGAGGTGGTGATAAGGGTGGTGGTGCTGGTGGTTGTGGTGGTGATAATGCAATAGTGGTAGTGGTGGTGATACTGCATGGTTGTTGGGATAATTGTAGTGGTGGTGGTGGTGGTGGTGGTGGTGGTGGTGGTGACACTGGTGGTACTCGTGGTATTCATAATATAGTGATGACCGTCCGTGGTGGTGTGGTTGTACTTTTGTCATAATACAGGTTGTTGTGATTCAGGCAGCGGTGATTATGGTGTTATGATGGTGATGGCTGGCTTCTCTCATTATTATCATAGTTCATATTATGTTGTTGTTGTTGTCTGCTGTTACTCTCCTTCGTTTTCCGCGTCATATATTTTGTCCTCGTTGTTGTTGTTGTTGTTCTTGTTTTGCCTTTTGTTGTTGTTGTTGTTGTTGGTGCCATTCGTCATCTGCCCTCGTCCATGTAGCTGTCGTTGTCTGTCTTTGTCGCTGTCGCATTAGTTTACCGTCGCTGCTGTCTGTCCTTGTTACTTGTTGTTGTTGCTGCAGCATTTATTTCCTGTACTTTATTTTGTTTTTTCATAATCAGTGTACAGTATTTACCATCACTATCTCAGTAACATATAATCTCTCTCTCTCTCTCTCTCTCTCTCTCTCTCTCTCTCTCTCTCTCTCTCTCTCTCTCTCTCTCTCTCTCTCTCTCTCTCTCTCTCTCTCTCTCTCTCTCTCTCTCTCACTCTCTCTCTCATTATATCCTTAGTGTTTTTTTATCTCTTTTGCCGTGGGATGATTTATATTGATGAATCTATTGCTAAATATTTGTGTCATCGTAACAAGTTTGTTTTAAAAATGGTGGGGATGTCGTTCCTAATTTCCCAATTCGTATATTGCGTTAATTTATTGTATCTGTTATTGTTGTTGTTGTTGTTGTATGGTACAATATTAATAGCTCATCTAGCGTCGGTATTCCTGCATGGTAGGTGTGGTGGTGATGGTGGCAGGTCGTCGGGTATGTGTGTGTGTTGGGCCGAGTTGAGTTCAGTCAGCCAGAGTTGGGACAGTGTTTGGGAACTGTGCGGCAACAAGAGGGAGGGAGGGAGGACTCACCCGCCGCCAGATTCAAGAGCAAGGTAAACTTCGTCCTCAACTCCATGCACCCATCCTCCCCTCGGCTAGACACTTGGCCACCTTCTGTTGCACCTGTACACCTCCAAGTCTCACACTGTTACAATATGCTACTTTTTCGATACAATATGCTACTTTTTTTTATACAATATGCTACTTTTTCGATACAATAATTATGCTACTTTTTCGATACAATAATTATGCTACATTTTCGATACAACATGTTACATTTTCGATACAATAATTATGCTACATTTTCGATACAACATGTTACATTTTCGATACAATAATTATGCTACATTTTCGATACAACATGTTACATTTTCGATACAATAATTATGCTACATTTTCGATACAACATGTTACATTTTCGATACAATAATTATGCTACATTTTCGATACAACATGTTACATTTTCGATACAATAATTATGCTACATTTTCGATACAATAATTATGCTACATTTTCGATACAACATGTTACATTTTCGATATAATAATTATGCTACACTTTCGATACAATAATAATGCTACTTTTACGATACAATATGCTACATTTTCGATACAATAATAATGCTACTTTTTCTATACAATATTCTACTTTTTCGATACAATATGCTAAATCTTTGATACAATATGCTACATCTTCAATACAATACGCTACATTTTCGATACAATAATTATGCTACATTTTCGATACAATATGCTACATTTTCGATACAATATGCTACATTTTCGATACAATATGCTACATTTTCGATACAATATGCTACATTTTCAATACAATATGCTACATTTTCGATACAATATGCTACATCTTCGAGTACTGATTACTACATGCAGTTTGCTACACCCGTGACACTGTTATTTTTACCAAACTGTTCTAATAATAATAATAATGCTACCGTTTGCTACACATCTCACAATAATGATCATACTAAAGCGTTTAAAAATAATCCAACAGTTTGCTACTCCTGTCATAATAATATACATTAAAACGTTTTAATAATAATGTTACAGTCTGATACTTTTATCATTTATATACATAGCCTAAGGTGCAAAAGAATGAAGTGCTTATTATTTGGTACTATTTATTGATATTGTACAACGAGTAGCCAAGTCAAAACACAAAATCTTAGATACAGGGACTAACTAAAGGCCAAAACGGAGTACATAATAATTAGTGACGTAGTAACCTCTTGCATTATTAATTCTGGTCTTTGACATGGGGAACCAATAAACGATCAGTAAAGGCTCCTCAAAGGGTGTTTTCATCAATATTTTACCAAGGTATGTTGTTATGCTCCATATTGCTGATTGTCGAGCCATTCCCGATATCGGCAACACCATCATCTCATTATATTGCATATTTTGCCAGAATTTGCTCTTTGATTATTATAAAAATTGTATCATAATTGCTCGAATCTTGCACGCACGCCTGCACACGCATGCACACACACGTATATAATAAATAAATAAATAAATAAATATATATATATATATATATATATATATATATATATATATATATATATATATATATATATATATATATATATATATATATATATATATATATATATATATATATATATATATATACCAGTGAAATTCACACAGAGAGTAACAATATTCCGAGGGTGTAGTGTTGTTCTCGCTTGTCGTGTCTGCTCACCACTTACAAACACGGCGTGGGAAAGGATTACCATGCAGCTTAAATTTTCGCCCGCCTTTTATGTAAAGCATTTCACTGACATACTGTGCAGTTGTAGTTACATAGAACAATGGTATTGCAATGAGTGGTTCAAAGTTAATAATTATGTACCTGAGGTGTTATTTAATTAGTTAGAACGAATTCATTACCAGTGTATACGTGCTACTGTGTCTGTCCATACAAAGGCATGAAAGGGTTGACTTATAGAGAACTGTCAGCAGCAGTGTTATTACTGATTGTCATTAGAGTTGTTTTTGCTCTGAGAGATACACGTGCCATCATCATCGACGAACACAGTCCCACCTCCACACTACTATATATGTGATGGGAGACAGAACTCATCATTACATCTGGTCTGTTTAGTTTACTGGTACAGCCTACATTCATGCTTAGGAAACGAGTTTGGTGTTTCCCTAAGTTGGTGCAAAATGTGGATCTGCGGAATGTGATTAGAATTCTCTTGAATGAATACAGTGTCACTATGTATCTCGAACGAAATTGTATATGATTTTAGTATTTCAAAACTGTTTGTTCATTTGACAGGTGGGTTCTGTACAGTACATACATAATACATTTAGCCGGCATCATGGACTCAGTTCTCGCCTTATACAATATGTAAGAATAAAAGAAATGGTTGATGTAGACACATTTTATAATAACTATAATTGTACTTGCTTATTATATTTTCGTTCCCCCCAACACCCCATCTCTCCCAAAAAGAAAGACGAAACTAGAAACAATTTTTATTCTGTGACTGTTCGTGTAGGCTGTAGGACAGGACATCTTATTAAAAAATGTTCGCGAGGGGCAACTGTTAATCTAATTTTCGTTTCAGAGAACACTAGTTTTATGAACAGTACAATAATAAATTATACGAAATGAAAAATACTGTTATACGCTAGAAAGTAGACGAGACACATAATAATATCCAGTGGGAATTGATCGGATTAATACAAATTTTTATAAGTGGAATTTTTTTTAACACACTAGCCTATCTGTGTAGAATCGATGCTTAGTTGTGTAACTGTATGTGGTATGGCGGAAATCAGGCTAAAAAAATGCATCACGGAAGAAAACTGTGAGCAACCAATGAAGTGACAGCAGAATGGAAAAGGGTTGATGATCAATTTTGAAAAACGAGGGAGAAATTTAATTGGACGGGGTGCCTGAGGGAGCCATGGAACGAAGGGCAACTTGGAATTCTCGGTGAAAAGTGAACCCTTACGTTACCAGTTTAACTAGAAAGCTTTTCAGCCAGCCTACATTCCGGGTATTAATTCTCTCACACAAGATTGGTGAACCACAGCTTTTTATAGTTATAATATATGTGTCTCAGGTCCTTGTTGCTTGATACTTGCTGCTTTGGTGCTGTGTTAGAAATTAGTTTCAGTCTCCAGACGTATTGTTCATTACATGCGCTTCAAAGGATTGCATACTAATCAACTGACTGTGCCAGAGAAAATGATAAGGTAATGTCGAAAATCAGGAGAAGAGCTAAGTGTCTTTATATATGTTAGAAACTGAGGTGCAAGACCTTCCGTTACCTTCACTTGTACCATCAGGTTGTGTGAAAATCCTCCATGGTGGGAAAAGTGAGGGAAATATGGAGAGAAGCGAGAGACAAAAGGATGGAATGGGAGGGGGAAGGATGACCACCTGGGAACAAAATCTGTGGGCGTGTGTGCTTGCATGTAACAACTGTGAGGGAAACTCCAGCCAAACTTTGCTAATGGATCCAACCCTAACAACTAGAATGCCACAAGAGACAATGCTGATAAGTTGATACAAGCCAGGAGAACGTATACCAACAGAAACCTTTCAAGGATGGTATTAGTAGTAGTAAGTCTCGAAGATCCCAATATGGTTGATGGCAAGTTGATACAAGCCAGGAGAACGTATACCAACAGAAATCTTTCAAGGATGGTATTAGTAATAAGTCTCGAAGATCATACTATGTTTTGTAACGAAATGTATTTTCACCGCATGCACGTCCGAAAAACACACAGTCATAATACACAAGCACATGCATATAAATTCTAACTCTTTTGCATGTTTCTAATCGGGCTATAAGCGCTTGGATAATATAAATATAATGTAACAACAATGGGAAACTCTTATCTAGATGTAGACTTGGGATTTTGCGCGACCCACCCTGACCAACTGGAAACTGGAAAACAAAACGTAGAATGTTTCACCCGGTAACTGTTGGATGGGGAGGGTTGGGGGAAGAGGAGTGGGGGAAGAGGAGTGGGGGAGGAGGAATGTAGGGAAAATTTTCCAGGTCAGGGGTCATGAAAACTTCTGTTAATTAGGCAATTATTATCAATTATATCGGGCAGAAATCTCGAGAGTATTATCCAAATTCTTGAACTCAGTTACTTTCCCCCAGGATTGATACTGTAATAACATATATAAATCATGTCTTAGTACAGCAAAATATACGTACTATCAAAGACAAAAGTTGTGTCGTTAAATTTGGTGGAAACATATGGAAAAGAGGTAACCATACTTGGCATATACATTATTGTGGTGGGGATTTCATTATGTTTCACGAGTTACATTAAATCATCGGACAAGATAGCGACACCACTTTTGTCTTTGATAGTACATTAGTATATAATAAAAAGAAAACTGATAAATCCCATCAAGAGTTATAAACAACAGTGTTCTCAACTTTACTCCCTAACCTCCAGTACATACTTTGAAAATCAGCTGCTGACTTATATACATTATTTTTCTTCATTAGGTCTTTTTCTTTACAGGGAAAGCCATACTGTAACTTTGGTAAATGAGCTTCTTAACACGACCAGCGGCAGGAGCAGCTCGGCAAAACACTCCATTTCCATAAATCAGGAGTGGGGCGAGGGGCCTTAAACCCAGTAGTATATGGCGAGGTAAAATTTTATGACATATTGCCACCTAAATCACCAGACCCATTACGTATACGAACTGTTTCGCTCCACTTCCTCCTATATTTTTATTTGTATCGTCGTTCCTTCCCACAGTGACTAACCGGATAGGCCGCCTTGGAGGAGATGGGACAGAGTTAGAGAAGAAGATGGGGTTGTGTGGGCGAAACTAGGAAGGAGAGACAGAGTTAGAGAAGAGCAGGAGATGGGGTTGGGTGGGCGAAAGGTGGAAGGGGAGACGAAGTTTAGTGGAAAAAAACTGATGAAATTGTAGGATGGGTAAGGGGCTGTGGGAACACATCTGGGCCCAAAACAACAGGTACCGGTACTATGGCAACAGCCGAGACGCTAAAGCCAACACACTATGGTCAATGTTGCCAGAGGGAAAAGTAGTGCTAGACACATAAAAATATACTATAAAGAAATAAGTAAATAGAAAAATAAATAGATAAAATGAATACCGTATATAAATAGTTGAATTGAAAAAAAAAAAATATATATATATACATAAATTTTACCCAACCAATAATCTGGAACATAAACTGATTATTATGAAGGATGGAGGTTGTTTGACTCTCATAATTATTGGACGCCAAGAACCCTGATGTGTATGTATGTATGTATGTGGAGCTGAAGACAAGGTAACCCCACGATGAGTACTTGACATCAAATAATAAACATCATAACATTTGGCACCAACATCTCTGAACATTATCAAGTCACATAATTATCATCACACATAACATCTTAGTATTTGGCACCAACATCTCTGCACATCACCATGCAAGTCACAGAATATCATACAAAGATAACAACAATATCATACAAAGATAACAACAATATCATACAAAGATAACAACAATATCATACAAAGATAACAACAATATCATACAAAGATAACAACAATATCATACAAAGATAACAATATCATACAAAGATAACAACAATACCATACAAAGATAACAACAATATCATACAAAGATAACAACAATATCATACAAAGATAACAACAATATCATACAAAGATAACAACAAGACAGGTAACACTTAGAAATTCCTACACCAACGACGCTGATAGAAAGACAACCTGCCATGACAATTGACCAGCAGCATTACTGTCACCAAGACGTATGATACCACTGACACCAAAACACATAAATCTTGCCATCAGGGAAGGCACTGAGAGCCCAGAATCCAGGTCAGCCAAAATGGGTTCGGATTATTGAGTGAACTGATGTGAATGTGAGTGCTTGCATCGGCTTCCATGGAGTTCTTAGGGTATTGAAGTACAGTCAGAAATCAGTGTGTGTTCAGTGCCACCCCACAAGTCAGTATATTTGCTTGACTTGTGGTGGTGCAAATATAAATTGCTTTGTGTCATTTATGCATGGCTATGACACTCCTATAAATTTCCCACAGGTTTAAAGATGCATAAGTTTAATCCAAGAGATTAGGCCAATATCTGGTTACGGTTACAAGGCAGAGTACTCAACGTTTGTTAATGAATACATCGAATCTCCTAGGTATGGCGGATCAGATTTCTTGTTTTTCGTCAGACCAACGAAAGAGTAACTATAATACCCGATAACACTCTTTGGAAGCTAAGTATTTTGAAGTAGAGAATCTGATGCTCTAATGGTCTTATTATATATATATATATATATATAACTGAGAACACTGCATAGACAGTCCTTTACAATTCCACGAAATTAACCTAGACAGGGAGCTTGTCTCCCGGACCATCCCGAAATGCCAGGAATGAAACCGTGTATTGCCTCCTAATGATACGCTGTCCTGTAACCCGCCTAAGTCACATGATCCAACTCACTCTCACAATACCCACAAGTCAACCACCATCTCAACTACACAATACCCACACGTCAACCACCATCTCAACTACACAATAACCACACGTCAACCACCACCTCACTGACTCACACACCATTCACATCATTTACATATGAATCATCTCAACCATATATTTATAACCCCAGGCCACACACTTTCTACCGCACCCCAGATAGCAATCTTCTTCTCTTATACAGTAATCACTTCGCCCACACTTCAACCACACATCTTCCATGCATCAGTTGCCTCTTCATCCACACAACTCACGTCTCATCCACATCCTCCACACGGCAGCCACGTCATCCACACATCATACTCCTTACCCTCACATCAACCCTCTCGGTCATACATCAACCACTTGAGTCACAACTCACACTTCACCCACCAATCACCCACCTCAGTCGTCGACATATCCAAGATGCATCTGTATTCTAGACCGCATGCAGGAGTCTGGGGGGAAGAGGAGGAGCGAAGCGATGGAAGGAGGGAGGGAGGGAGGAAGGAAGGTTGCAGGCGGAGGGAAGTAAGGAGAGGAGGAGTTGTGAGAGGA
>JAWQEG010008717.1:0-15000 GCA_033782935.1 Petrolisthes cinctipes
AGATGCAAGATAATAGATAAAGGGAAAAAGCATGAGTCTGTAGGAAGGTGTGAGGAGAAGAGAGAGATAAAGACTAAAGATTGAGTATGAGGAGATGTGAAGGTATTAAAGTACAGTAGGATGAGTAATGGAATGAGGAGGATAAAAATTAATAAGGTATATGAAATGAGGAGATAAAATAAGGAGGATGAAGGGTGAAGATTATGAGGCGTGAGGGGAATGTAGCATTAAAGAATATATTATTAAAGAAGTAATATATAGGTTGATGTGTGAGTGATGAGTATGAGTAGGGGTGAGGAAGTAATTTAGTGAGTGACTCGAAAAAAATGAATTGTGATATTAATTTGAAGCAGATGATTGTGAGGTGTGAGTCAAGGTTAATGATGAGTAAATTGGAAAAATGATGGTGTGTGAATGAGAAGGGAAGAGTGGAGGGTACAGAAGGGAGGAGTGGAGGGACAGAAGGTAGGAGTGGAGGTACAGAAGGGAGGAGTGGAGGGATAGAAGGTAGGAGTGGAGGTACAGAAGGCAGGAGTGGAGGGACAGAAGGCAGGAGTGGAGAGACAGAAGGTAGGAGTGGAGGTACAGAAGGGAGGAGTGGAGGGACAGAAGGTAGGAGTGGAGGGACAGAAGGTAGGAGTGGAGGTACAGAAGGGAGGAGTGGAGGGACAGAAGGTAGGAGTGGAGGTACAGAAGGTAGGAGTGGAGGGACAGAAGGTAGGAGTGGAGGTACAGAAGGCAGGAGTGGAGGGGACAGAAGGCAGGAGTGGAGGTACAGATGGGAGGAGTGGAGGGAGAGAAGGGAGGAGTGGAGGGACAGAAGGCAGGAGTGGAGGGACAGAATGCAGGAGTGGAGGGACAGAAGGTAGGAGTGGAGGTACAGAAGGTAGGAGTGGAGGGACAGAAGGGAGGAGTGGAGGTACAGAAGGTAGGAGTGGAGGTACAGAAGGCAGGAGTGGAGGTACAGAAGGCAGGAGTGGAGTACAGAAAGGAGGAGTGGAGGTACAGAAGGGAGGAGTGGAGGTACAGAAGGCAGGAGTTAGTTAAGATACAGAAGCAGTATAAAAAGGTGGTGAATAACTACGGGTTTGATACAGTATAATATTGTGTGGTGTGTGGAGTGACGGCTGTAATTATCCATCATTCCTCCGTCTCTCTCTCTCTCTCTCTCTCTCTCTCTCTCTCTCTCTCTCTCTCTCTCTCTGTGTGTGTGTGTGTGTCTGTGTCTGTGTCTGTCTGTCTGTGTCTGTCTGTCTGTGTCTGTCTGTCTGTGTGTGTGTGTGTGTGTGTGTGTGTGTGTGTGTGTGTGTGTGTGTGTGTGTGTGTGTGTGTGTGTGTGCGTGTGTATGTGTGTGTGTGCTCTTGGTTACTTTCTCCTCGTGGCTATTCATAATGTTCAAACGACTTGTGTCCCATTGTTGAGTGTTGGTAATGTGCCGCAACAAATGATATAATCTACTACAATCTACACTTATCTTACACTGTATATAATTCATTCACCATCTACAAGTGGTGGGGGAAAAAAAAAAGGATAGTGCCACTGTACACACACACACACACACACACACAACACACATACACATACACATACACATACACACACACACACACACACACACACACACACACACACACACACACACACACACACACACACACACACACACACACACAGACAGACACACACACACACACACACACACACACACACACACACACACACGACAGAGACAACACGAGATTAGCGTTGATAGAAAGGAACACCTCTGAGCTTGGCATGAGGTCACGAGGAGTGGGAGAGATGTAGAGGAGGGAGGGAAGGGAAGGAAGGAGGTGGGTAATGGAGAATTGAGAGAAAGATTTAGAAACGAATGGAGGGGAGGAGGAGGAGGAGGAGGAGGAGGAGGAGGAGGAGGAGGTGATAAAAGGAGTGTGAATGTGTGCACTCAAGCGAGATAACGAACCGTGGATGGAAGGAAGGAAGGGAGGGAGGGAGGGAAGGAGTAGGAATGAGGGGAACTAGTGTGACCGGGGGGCAAAGAGAGAGAGAGAGAGAGAGAGAGAGAGAGAGAGAGAGAGAGAGAGAGAGAGAGAGAGAGAGAGAGAGAGAGAGAGAGAGAGAGAGAGAGAGAGAGAAAGAGAAAGAGAGAGAGAGAAATAAAGGAGGAGCAGAGTGAGAGAAAAATTAATAATCCAGAAGTTTACTAGAAGAGGAGGAAGGTAGAGTGAGAAGGAGGGATGGAAGCAGCCTAAGAGGAGAAAATGAGAATTCTATATATACAAAAAAAAAAAAAAAGGAGATAAGAGAGGAAGAAATACGGTAGTTAGAAACTTCGAAGGGAATGTATAAATAAATGAAGTTACAGAATGAGTGACAGAAAAAAATGATGTTGCAAGAATTGTGAACAGGTAGAAAGCAAAAATGAGGATAACAAAAAGAAAGTAAAGCTGGAAAAGAAACTGAAAACAAAACAAATGCATTATGTCGTGTGACCTTCTTTTTCAACTGTGGCAAATAAAACATGACGACAAACATTACGACGACCCCTGATGTTAGAGGAGTTAGGTGTTGTGGGTGAAGCAAGCGATGGGAGGGAGGACACGGCTCGTTCCTGCAAACTTTTCCAGGAAACTGACTTATAGTTCCTCATTTTGTATAAGTTTGGGATGTGTAATGCAGCGGGAGTACTGTAGTGGTGATGACACTCGAATCCCGGGGGAAAAAAGATGCATGGTAGAGTGGTTTTTGGACAGTTTTCCCCAAGCTCCTAGATCCATTTTGTTTACCCACCATGCAGCAACTATTATAAGTATTGTACATTGGGGGTCTATAATTTTTGTCCTGATTCGAGGCACAATATGAATCTCTACCAACTGAAGTGATTAGCGAGGAGTGTGTGGTGGGATGCAGGGTTGGTAGAGATTTATGTTGTGTCACGGATCATTACAGAGTTATTGACCCTCAGTGTATACCTCCCTCAGTGTACCCGGTCGTAGTTTGATGCTGGTAGTGTTGTATAATTATAGACGAGAAAAAACTACAGACTTGCTAACACACGGAAACACAAGTCCCAAACACATCATTACAGAAATATTGACCCTCCCTCAGTGTACCCGGTCGTAGTTTGATGCTGGTAGTGTTGTGTATAGGCTAGAAAAAACTACAGACTTGCTAACACACTGAAACACCACAAGTCCCAAACACGTCCCTAGCCACACACTGCCAGAAGTAAACGTAGGATATAATCATGATACGGTATATAATTCTTTCTAGGTTATGTTGAGTGACATTTTGCTCATGCCACTGACATTCACACCAAGTAGATTAGCACCACACACAGTACGCAAATATTTTTACTGGCAAAATATGCATAAATTTCCCCTCCAACCCTCAACGCCTAGCAACACTTACTGAGGCTGGTGTGTGTGTGTGTATGTGTGTGTGTGTGTGTGTGTGTGTGTGTGTGTGTGTGTGTGTGCCGAGTCGTGTTCTTTACTGTAGGGCGTGTCGTGTCAATTACTGAGGGACTTGTTTTGTCATTTTTACTGAAGGCCTTTTTATCTGTCCTGCCATGAAGCCAAGCCAAGCCCAGCCCACCTACACATTGTATAGGAGGGACACGCGTATCAACCCAACCAAATTAATATCAAAGCAAAAGCCATGTGCTCGTGTCAAATTAAATCAGCCTGGTTCCCTCAGAATAGCTGTTGTTGCTGTCAGAATTAAAATACTACGAGGATTAGAGTTAATCCATCCCACAGACCAATATTATATAACAATTTAGTCAAAATTATACCACATTTCAGGTCAAAATTGTAACACTATATATTATGAAATTATTCTGCTATTCAGGTCAGGATTTAGCTATAACACTGTTCAAAATTTTAATAATACCATTAGACAGGTCAGAATTGTACCACAACTCAGGTCAAAATTACACCACTGCACACGTCAAATTAATACCTTTGCATATAAAGATTTAGTGTTCTCTAATGATCAGAATAAATCTGCAAATTTTCAATCATAAAATTATTTAAACTACAAAATTTGAGTAACATGTACAAAGACTTTATATCATGTCATTTCATTACAGTCCACATTATGACATCAAGCATGGAACTTTCTCTTTTTATATTTTTACTGATGTAAGCCTAGTTTTTATTAGGAGTAGTTGCATTAATGGTAGTGGTATTAATAATAATAATAGTGGCAGTAGCAGAAGCAGTGGCAAAGTTAAAATTAAAGATTATATATACTATTTTTGTAACTAAGATTATTGTGATCAGTTTTATTACTACTACAAATACGAATACTGCTACTTAATTAAGGGACCCTGTGATCGTGTATGAGACCTGATGGTGGCTTCTGATTCTCCTGACTATGCCACGAAACAAGCTCCTTCAATGTATAGGTGGTGTTTCGTGGCAATGTTTGAAGGACTCACTAATAACCTTTAATTTTCTGACTGACTGCATCACATGGGTCATCAACTATGTCTCATGCACTTACCAACAGACTAATAACAATAACTACAGTACTAATGCTTGTAAATGAATCTATCTAACCTGTGTTCTCTTCCTCTCCTCCACAGACTAAGGCACACTTGGACGTGCTAGCAGACGCCATCATTCGGTGGGCGAGAGGCGGCAAGTGATGGCGGGGGCATCACCTGAAGGATCCCCAAAGTCCCCACTATCCTTAGCCTCCCAGCCTCCCCCCCCCACACTATACTTAAGCCCCCCCCCCCACCACTATCCTTAGAACCCCAGCCTCCCCCCCTCCCCCCCCGCCCCCAGCCACTACTAGTCTCTAGCTCCCCCCCTCAACAACACCCTTCCTGTCCAGCCCCACCCTTCAAGTAGTCCCTAACTCCTCATCCTACATTCCTTATAAGCGAAACAAAAAGGATATTTAAAAGTATGTTGCCCTTGAATCCTGGTGCCCCTCGACTTCTCCTAATACTCATCCTACAGGAGAGTCCGAGTCCTACCCAAGATGATCCCCATTAGAATAAAAATATGCCCATCAGGACTCCTCCTTTTTTTCGATGGAGGAGTCCTGCCTGTGCCCCTAAGATTCCCATTTTCAAAATACCCAGTGTCCTTTTATTTCCCTAATATTCCAATCATCAGGATACCCGGGACTCCTTCCTTCGTTCGTGGGAGTCCTACTAATTTCCTCTGAGTCCAGTATCCTGAGTCCTATGTAAACCCTAAAAAAAATCCTATATCCTAAACCCTATATCCTAAATCATCCTATGTCCTGGTCTCCCATCTTTAATCCTTACCCCTGAAACCTCACAAAATTAGAGGATTGTCAGATATCCTTGTTTGACCTTAGCCTCCTTCCCCTTTCTCCCTCCCTTCTTTTCATTCCTCCTCCCCTTGCTCCTCCTGTCAGTCCAGCCTCCTCTACCTCTTACTCCTAATAATTATCTCCTCCTCCTCCTCCTCCTCCTCCTCCTCCTCCTTCCTTCTCCACATCCTCTCTCTCCGTGTTCTTCATTGCAATATTCCGGTTCAGCTTCCGTCCCTCAAATCAACAGAAGAAATAAATGAATGAAATACTACAACTGTTACCACAACTACTACAACTCCTACTTCTGCTACTACTACTATTACTACTACTACTACTACTACTACTACTACAACTACTACTACAACTACAACAACTACTACTACCACCACCACAACTACTATCATTTGAGAAGCCCGGGATGTAAGAAGGCCACCACCACTACTACCAACATTCACCATTAACCACTACTACCACCATCGCCTGGCGACCCCCTCCCCCCACTAGCGTTACATGATACAAGGATACCTATGATATATATATTTTTTACATTGGTTGTAATTATTTCGTTTTTCTATGGTGCAAATTGCAAGTGCTATTGCGACCACAGTGCAATAATACGTAATAATAGTAATCCTATACTTTGTGCAATAATTACCCGAGTCTAGGAGAAACGAGGGCGGAGAATCTTGTTAGTGTTTCATTTTGAGTTTGACGGTGATGTTTTTCTCTCCGTTGTTGTTGCAGCGAATGAAAGAAAGAAAGAAAGAGAGAGACAGAGAGAGATAGAGACGTTGATGGGCTGAGGAGGAATACACAGATGGAGTCCGACACTGAAAAGAAAAAAATAATCTGAAGATGATGAAGCAGAAAATTTAAGAAAAATAAATATAATGCACCCTCCCCCCCCCCCACACACAAAAAAAAAATTATATATACATAAATAGAAAACTATATCTTTAAATGGTGATGATAATAATAATAAGAGAACATAACTTCCTCCCTCTACTCCACTCACTCTCATTTTTCCTCCCTCACCCACCGAGTATAACATCTACCACCTCTACCGAAAGCAGAGACACCGCCACAGGATCCCATCGTATTAACTCCGGGTTGGCAGAGGGCGAGAGAGACCGCCATCCATCCACCCACCAACCCACCCACCAACCCACCAACCCACCCACTAAAAACTCCCATACTATTTGTTTTCTCCAGCAATTTTATATATTTTTTTTTTTCCTGATCCATCACCAGATGATGATGATGATGATGACCTCGGTCGGCCCAACTTGACCCCTGCTTCCTCGATCACTTGACGGCCTAATGACCCCGACCTGAGCCACGGGGTGCAATAGGTCGATCACTGTGTTCTTGGGATGCATTTAACAAGCAAGAAAACAAAGCAAACTGCAAGATGATGATAAAATAATTTTCGAGAGGCTGACCATCAACACCAATAACACCAAAACAACAACAACAACAACAACAATAACAACAACAACAACAACGTGGGTCAAGGCAGCAACCATCGCTAAACTATAAACTAAGTAGACTATAAATTATTATATACTTGCAGGATAAAGGAGGAGAAAATCATATACAGCTTATTGTAAGATTGTCGGTGGAAGGCATAGAACAAACAAACAAACAAACAAACAAACAAACAAGAGGGAAGGGGAGGAAAATAACCACAAGCACACAAACAACAACAACAACAGCCACCGTGAACCATCATATTATAAACAAGGAGTGAAAAACAAAACAAAAATAATAAAAACAAGTTTCTCCTCCCCCTTACAACAACAACAACAACAACAACAAACAACAGAAGAAGAAGAAGAAGAAGATCCACATCAGAAAGAGTGACTTAGTAATACGAAGGAGTCATTGTTCATCCCTCGCTTCTTCTTCTTGTATGGAATAGGATTTTTTTTTCATTACTGGCTGCCACTACTGAGCTTTACCTCTGTGTCATATTATTATTATTATTTCTTCTTTTTTTTTGTGTGTGTGTGTGTGTGTAACTTTTCCTTTACTCGTGTTTGTCGTGTGGAGAAGAGAAGAAAGGAAGGAGGTTTGTTAAAGTCGAGTGGGAGGAAAAGAGTTGAAATAATAATGTATATGAGATTTATAGAGAGGTATGAAGCACATGAATGGAGAAAGGAGAGAAAATATGATGCAGCATAGAAAAGGTAAAAAAAAAATCTACTTGATAAAACAGAAAGATGATGTTACGAAGAAAGGAGGACAATGCAGAAGGAATAATAATAAAAAAATATATATAAACAATAATAATAGTAATAATAATAATAATAATAATAATAATAATAATAATAATAATAATAATGTTTGAAATAGAAAATAAGACAAAGAGTAAAGCGGAGAAAGAAAACAAGAATGTCTAGAAATTTTGTTTTGAAAAGGAGAAAGGAAAACAGATACGTGTATAAGGTCAGATATGTGTACACTGGAAATAAAAAGAAGGAAGGGATGGAAGGATATTAAATGGAACACAAAGGGTTTCCAGTTAAAAAAAAGACATATACGGGAAGAAAATGGAAAAAGAAAATTCTTTGGGACACGAGTGAAAAAAAAATAATAAAAGGAAAAGGAACAATAGAAACAGAAACCAAAATAAGTTGATAATTAAAAGAAAATTTAATGGCTGAAGTGAAGAAGGAAAAAAGATATTGAAGGGAGGAAGAAATTCAGGTCTTCAACTTTGATGGGAATATTTTCGGGCACATAATTTATGAGGAATAAAAATTGGAAATGGGGTCTTCGCCTTCGCTTAGCCAATCACCTCCAGGAACATCCCATAGCCGACCAATCAGATTATATGTTTACATACAAAAGCTTAGACACGTGGGATTAGATGCTATATGTTAAATAATAGTCAGGTTATACAGTATATATAAAAATGATAACATATTTACAGCAATTCTATATATTTTGTTCATCGTTTTTTATACATGGTATTGTCATCATTAACAAGTTGTTTAGGAACTATGTGTCTGTCATGTCATTCGTCTTCTGTTGTACATTTAGTTTTCTTGAAGAAAATGTAGCGTAGAATTGTGTTCATGCATTAAATATCATCTTCATCCTTAGGTTGTACTCTCAGAGATATATATATATATATAAATATATATATATATATATATATATATATATATATATATATATATATATATATGTATATATATATATATATATATATATATATATATATGTATATATATATATATGTATATATATATATATATATATATATATATATATATATATATATATATATATATATATATATATATATATATTCAATGCCTTTCTATGTAATGGTTGAAAAAAATGTTAGCATAAATGTTGAAATGAACAAGCTGATTTGAGAGGTAATAATAAATAAAAGTGCTATATATAAGTATAAATTGCTTATCAATACACAAAATACTTCTATTGAAATGTACAAGGAACTGATTATAAAGTTAATGTGCTGCCCAGTTATAAGAAGAACCTAAAGGAAATGTTAACCATGAATGTGTAAAGGAAGAAAACAAATATAATAGACAAGTGTACAAACTAATGTGACTGAGAAATGGACTTACTAGTATTATCATGGGTACATTGATGTGGAGACCCATTAAGATATACATATATATTATCATGGGTACATTGATGTGGAAACCCATTAAGTTAGACATATATTATCATGTGGAGACTCATTAAGGTATACATTATATGAGTGCACTCTCTCTTAATCAGTAGAGTTGACACAGATGGAGATTTTACTTTAGTATTGTTTTATTATTTCAGAAAATGATGAAGGACAGCTATTTCGACAAAAGAAAATACATTTGTTTTGTGGTTAATCACTTATGTAAACAGAATCCTTTCAGAAAAAGTAACATTACATTGCTGAGGTAAATAATATGTCTTACCTCCATGAGTAAATAGGATCTGTGCAGCCAGTTAAGTAGAGGGGCAACTGTGATGATATTAAAAAAGATATTGTTTGTTATAAGAGATACGTATGAAGATGTTAGTGATGGTAATGAAGATTCGGATTCACCATTCAAGAAAAAGAGCGAAGGGAGTTGCAAGTTTGCATCATATCATGAATGTTTCAAAGACTGACTGAACGAGTTAGAACCACCACAAAGGACGAGACATAATATATATATATATATGATTTTTTTTTTTTTTTTGCTTTGTCTGACTAAGTGACGATTAGTGGTTGTTGTTGCTGGTGAAATTAGAATTAGAGTTACAAGAGAACAGATATTAAGAGTCTTAGGAAGAGTGACTGAAGGGTAGAGAACCACCAAGGGAAGATTTCTTTTATCCCTCTATGTTAAATCTGTCGATGAAGGGACAAATAGTGTATGCAGTTGTTGGAGGAATTTGAATTTGAAAAATACAACAGAGTTTATGAAGCGTGACTGAAGCGCAAGGGGACGGACGGGTTGGCTTCTTTTCTGCTTACTTCAAGTTGATTAAGGATTGATGAGTAGAGAGGACGGATGCTTATTGAGGGTCGAGTGTGTGGGTGTTCTGACAGAGGCTGTGTTTATTGTCTCACACACCCGACCCTCCCGCCCTTTACCTAGTACGAATTTTTCTGAGATGATGAATACAATTTTTTCTTATTATCATAGTACATATTTAATAATTTTCCTTCGGTAATCTTTGTCTATATTTTTAGAGCTTAATTAATTTTTTGTATACGGTTTTCAGTTAATGATTGTAGTATTATGTTATAATGGTTCATTAGTTGATTGCCATTATGTTATGCACTTGTGACTTAATAATGAGATGCAGTTGTTTAGTCTGGTGAGGCAGAGGCTAGTGGTGGTCCAGTGTCAACTCAATGAACCATCGTCACCAAGTTGAGGTTGTTTATGTTGTGAGGAGAGTGTGAGGAGTGATTGTGTGTGTATGTGTGTGTGTGTGTGTGTGTGTGTGTGGTGGAGTGTGAGTGTGTGAGGATTGAGTGGTGATGTGAGGAGAGTCGCCCGCCGAGTGTGGTGGTGGTGGTGGTCCTGGGTTTGGGTGTGGGGCGGGGGATACACCCTACCTGCCCCCCGCCCCTCCCCCCACCAGGGACGGAGGCTGCCCCGCCGTGAGACACCATGCCTGTGTGATACTACAAGTTGTAGTGAGGGGCGCCGCGCCCGGCCCCGCCCGCTCCGCACGCGGCCCCGGCTGTGCTGCGCCCCGCGGTCTGGGGGGCGGGGCTAGCGCCCCCGCCCCTCGGCCGCCAGCTGTAGCGCCGGCCGCCCCGGGCCAGCCACGGGGCGGCCCCGCTCACTGGGGTAATACGCTTTATGTGTGTCGGTACAGACCCAGTGTACTGTTGTCCCGCACGCCCGCACCGCACTGCACCGCACTGCACAGCACCGCACAGCACAGCACCGCACCGCACCCCCCCCGCCCTAGCACGCCACGCCACGCCCGCACACCCACAAGTACACCTACACACACAGACACACACAAACTCACAGCCCCACACACACACCACATCCACACACAAACACAAACACCACACTCACATCCCCCTCACAACCCCCTCACAACCCCCCCCCCCGTGTCTCCCACACCCACCCTACCTCAATGGCTCTGCCAGTTACCCCTGCCCTTCTCCCCATGGTACCCCTGTCCCCCTTATCCATGGTACTCCACACCTCTACATCAAGGAGGGGCCCATGCCCCCCTCACAGTGGGAGTTCCCAACTACTATGTCCATGGTACCCTCAGCCCTGGCCATGGTATCCCACTAGAGTCCATGGTACCCTGCCTCCTCTGCCCACGGCTGCCCTGCCTATGCACATTACTCTTGATTCTCTCCTATAAAAATCATCCCTCATTATATACATTTCTTCCATCCATCTGTTCCTCTTCTCATGTTTCACTGTTCTTGCCTTCATCTTCATTCATACATTCATTTATGCACATCATGACCACAGCTCCATTCATGACTTTTCCTGTACTCCTTTCATTCATTCATTCATTCATTCATCTCTTTTCTTCTGCATTCACCTTTCCGTCATGCATCCATTTCTCTCTGCTATTCACGTTGTCTCCCTCAGCTCATCCATTCATTCATTCACTTACCTCGTCCCACAATATTCTCTTCTCAGTTCATTCATTTTCCTCCAACTGTTTCTCTCCTACAATATTAATCTTACCCTCCATGATTTCACAGTCTCTCATCTCCTCCAATCGTTTCTCTCTCTCCAGTCCCTCCCTATCCTCCCTCCCTCTCTCCCTCCCTATCCTCCCTCCCTCACCCTCCTTGTAGATTTATCAGGATTACATAGCATCTCCTGCACCTCAATTTTTTTTTTTATATCAGTTAGTGATTAATTAACAGAACATCCCTTCCTTCTGATTATTATTTATCCTCGTTTGTCCATTCAGTCTGCTTTATTTATCCTCGTCATATTATTTCCAGTGTTTTGCATTAACTTTATTTACGGTTAATATACCTTTCTTATGTCTAATATAACCTGACGTTTTCTTTTCTTGAGTCGTATTTTTAATATTTATTTATTTATTCATTCATTTTGTCTTTGGTCCCCGAGTTCTTTGTCTTGTATTTCCAGCATGCTGTGATTTTAGGCACCATTATTGTTTTATATATACATACATACACACACACCATCCTCTGTTACGAATATACGTTTTAGTCAATTTTATTTATTTTCTTATTGTTCCTTTATTCTCACCATATTCACCATCTCCCTCGCTGTGTCATCCATTTCTGTGTACTGTTCTCTCCCGATTTTGTGGTGATTCGATTCAAGCCTCCTTCGTTTGGCATCGGATTATCGTGTGCTGTTTTAGTTTTCATTTTCATTGCAATCCGTGTGGGAAGAATACTACCTCCCCCCTCCTCCCTCTACCCCTTACCATCGACATCCACCAACTCTCCCCCCTTCCTCCCTCTCCCCTTTACCTACCATCGACAACCCCCCCCTCCATTCCTTCTCTCCCCCGGTTCTTCCTTTCCTTATAAAAGGTTGGAATTCCTTACCTGCTGTTGTGGCGAATCAGTAACTCTTTCTTGCAAAACAAAAATACATAAGTTAATATAAAATCCTGGTAATAAGTGAGTGCCTAGGAGACTCCAATTATATAAATCCGGCTCGTATTACATCACCCGCAAACCATCCTTGTATTTCTCAAACCATTGCTTCTAGCCTGGCCTTTAAATCCTTCTTAATTAAATGTGGGGGGAAGAAATAAAGTGAAACATGGTCGAGCATTTCAGTTGCTATCGATCTATAGTAACAACAACAGCGGCCAATTTTGTGTACCGATTATTATAAACGCGTTACCTGATCTTAATGTAAACAAAACACAACATAAGAATGTACTCCCAGTTGTAGCAATAGCACTGAAGTCCGCTGGAAGTTTGTTTCAGTAAAGTTCATTGCAAAGGAAATCTCTCGAGAATATTATTTCACCTTCGTCATTTCCCTGTAATTAATGGCCACTAATGATGTTTTCAAATGAGTGAATCATTACTGGTTAGTAAAAATGCTAAATTTATACTGTATACAGTATAACATAGTATTAATACAATTAATATTTGCAGGTACTGCAGTGCTTTTATATTGAAACATGACTTTTGAAAAATATGTCTTAAGATAACAACAGATGAGTTATAATTTAGGCTGATTTTAGTCATTAAAATTGAAGGGGTCATATTATACTTAGACATAAAAAATAGACCCATTGGAACCTTCTCCATCCATAATAGTTGCCAGATCGTAACATACAAGCATATTTTAGGGAGTATATTGTTTTGTAAGCATAATATAATGTCAAATAAATTGCAAACCTCAATAAAGAATAATAAAGTAATCTAATCAAAGGAATCCAACTCAGTCTCTGAAATGTGTTTTGTATGTTGGTAGTTGGCAACTGAGCATTTTGGAGATTGCTGTATATGCATTTTTTTCGCCTTAACTTCCTCGTCTATAACAATATACCAGGTCCACCACTATATGTGTATAGCAGTCGTATGCCTTGAAATAAATCCTGATCAGTGACCTTTATACTACTGTGATTTAAAGACCAATACTGCCTAACACTTAAGCATAGACAGGTTACTAAGCTATAGGTGATTTTTTCAGAGCCTGTTGCACTGCATCTGTGGATGGTAAAAGGCAAATGTTTTGTTTATAGCAATATATAAATACTGTACATGTATAATTATATATATATACAGGTATATTAAAATTATGCTTTTGTCCCCACTGAAATTGCAGAATTATTTTGTTTGCCTGGTAACCCTTACTCCCACATCAAGCAATACGCAGAGGTAAATTGTTACCTCGTTCATCTGCGTTTATAAACAACCGATTATATTTCCCATTATGACAAGAGTATCATGTGTTTTCAGTAAGACCCTATAGAATAGTTTTGCTTTGTAAATTGTTACGCAGCCGCGAAATATGTAATAATATACGTAAATTAATTCAGGGTGTGGGGAGTTAATTGTAGGTGTTCATTATTTACACTCCAGGTGAATAAATATTGTCCTATGAATGAGGAATTTAGAGGCACTTCTGATGACAGGAGTTGTTATAAAGTTATATAGTACTGTACTACCTCGTAAGTCTCTCTTGAGTCTCTGTCGTAAACTGAATTGTATTTGGAGAAAATTTGAGGATAACAGTCACACATTTCAGTCTTTTGTAAATTGGTGTTTGCCAGATGTGATCCTCAGATGGCTTCACTTGGCCCCTCAAAAGTCGAAGGTAACCACACTTTAAATGTTAACATGTGAACTGTAATGTAACACACACACACATACACACACACAGAGTCAAGCGGAAAAGAACTGATCACTAGATTGTCAATAAGAATATAACACACAATTTTAATAATGCATGTACAAGTCAACCAACCGTAAACCGATGTAGAAGTATGTGTTGCCAAAAGTCTGATCAAAGTACAGTATGTTACTCGATGATGCCGCGTTGGTGGCACTAGTTTACTGAAGGTCGTGTTCCTATATTCAATTTCTAACACAATCTTATTATACAGTCCAAACCGAAAACATTAATATATATAATTATATGTATCGATTTTTTTTTGTGTGATTCTGACTAGGCCATGCAAAGTTACTAACAGGAATACCGTACACCCCTAATAATTATAATGATTATAATAAAATGATAATAGTAATAAAGGCAAATAATTTGAAACTTAAATTTATGATAAATAATCATTGGTTACAATGAAAATTATCATTAGACGAATAAGTTCGTGGAAATATTCATAAATATGACATAATAGGCTACATTTTGTAAAAAATTATTAATGAAAAATTGTAATAGCATTGAATTAATAAATAAATAATACTGAAAAGTATATTATTGAGAACTAAGTCAAATATTGATAAAGGTGAATGTAATGCATATTGAGCAGCAGTCATTGTAGCCACAGAACACAGTGCATACATAATAATTTCAACAGAGCAATCTAAAGAAGCAATATAACACTACATGAAAGATTATGCATACTGTGAATTAAACTATAAGAACCATAGAGACAGTTAAATTAATATTATAGCAAGCTTTAGGCAAAATTTAAGTAAATATTACATGAAGTTATATTAAGTCCATAAAGTTATCTATATATATATAAGTTACATGAAGTCACCCTAACTTTGACAATCAAAAATACTTTATGTA
>JAWQEG010008718.1:0-7500 GCA_033782935.1 Petrolisthes cinctipes
AATAAATGAGTTTAAATATTTCATGAACAGCATTGAGTGAACATGTGAACATTTAAAGAGAAACCACAAATAGAGCAATGTCGTGTAGAGAAGTCATAAGCTGTCTAGGAAGAATAAGCGAGGGTAGAAGTATGAGCAGGGATTAATTAATTGATTGATTGATATTAGGCGCCGCAACAACAGCGAGGTCATATAGCGCCAGAAAAAGGTGATAGAGAGGTGAGTGAGACAGGCATGAGCAGGGAGGTGAAAAGGCAACTGTTATGAGGGAGATACAGTGTTGGTAAATCTGGAGCAGCTAACTGATTCCTCCAAACTATTTCAAGCGACAGGACACCACTATTTTCGTTAACTTGGTACTGTTTCCTGGCATACTCTCTCTCACACTCACGTTTCACTCACTTTGACTCTCTCTCTCACCCTCACTCACTCTCACTCTCACTTTCCTCACCTTTCACTCACTTTGACTCTCTCTCACACTCACGTTTCACTCACTTTGACTCTCTCTCACACTCACGTTTCACTCACTTTGACTCTCTCTCTCACCCTCACCTTTCACTCACTCTCACTTTCCTCACCTTTCACTCACTTTGACTCTCTCTCACACTCACGTTTCACTCACTTTGACTCTCTCTCACCCTCACCTTTCAACTCTCTATCACCCTCACCTTTCACTCACTCTCACCCTCACCTTTCACTCCACCCTCACACCCATCACTCACCATTCAGTTTCACCTTCTCTCTTCCCTTGGTACTGTTTCCTGGCATACTTTGGAGGAATCAACAAGGCACTCTAATGTACCAAAAGTGTATTATATTACCCATTTAAATAGTATAGTCCTGCCAACACTGACAAATGTTTCAGAGACGTGGGCAAGGAACTGAGATCACAATAGTCTAGAAGAGGCGAGATGATGGAGGTTGGTTGGTTGGTTGGTTGGTTATCTGAGAGGAGTAGTCTATATGGTCTGAAGATATGGGATGGAGAAAGTAATGAGGATGTATATGAGAGGTGTGGTCTGAGTGAGAAGGTGCTTATAGTTTGTGGTGCTTGAGAGAGTAAAGAGAGGTACAGTTGGCAGCACTTATTGTCACGAGTCAGCATAGACTCGTGACGTAATTTGAATTACAGAGAGTGGAAAATTCCATACTGGTCTCAATATAGAATGTTCTAGAGAAGGTTCTGGAATATTCCATTCACGAGACAAAGGAGACAGGAGTGGGTTAAGTTGGGGTGCAGCCTAGTTAATCCACAGGTAGTGGATTAGTATCCAAAAATAGACCAGGTAATTAAAAAGGGTAAGGAAGGTCAGATTTCAACTGAATTTGCCACATTTCAGTCATATAGGTGTTCGTACATTAAGTACATCTTGTATTGATAAATTATGCTACCAGGGTAACTTATGGTATTGCAAATGATCGTGAAGTGGAGGGGAATTATCGGGAATTATTAGCACGCCATAGGTAAATTGCAATTGCAAGTATAACTCAGGAATAAGTGGATACCATGTAAATCGTAGCCAGTTAGGAAAAACGAACAAAAATAGGAGGAGGAGTCAGAGAAATTTTGAACCAGTTAAGGAGGAAGAATTGGGTCAGTTGGAAAACACACTTGAAGGAAGGAACACGCTCGTAAATCAGCTTCCCTTACCTAGATCAATCCTACACGTGTGCAGTGGGGAGTGATCAACGTAGACGCCGAATTCGTTGTATATTACACGATTTCACAAGGCTTTACAGTTGTATACTGACCAGTTGCATTGACACTGGTTCGGTAAGTGAATTAAGGTAAGGGAGTTGGATCTGTGAAGAAAATTGCGAGTGTGTTGTGAGACTCTAAATTATTCCCAAGTGTGAGACATTGAGAAATATTCCAACTCGCGTAACAATTGATAGAATTACTACAAGTGTTAACGTAACCTAGACTATCGTCACGTATACGAACGAGACGTAGCGAGAGCGAGTAGCTAGTTAGCGTGGCGTGAGTGTGTGTGTGTGTGTGAAATTAAATTATTCATGTTGGCATACTGGAGTTGAATAAATATAGAAATTTGCAATTGGTTGTTTAAATGCACCAGTAGATTTGTTATCTATATAAATACATATATATCGGGAAGAACCCTTAACATAAAAAATTATTATGTGCGTGGTGCTTGAGGCCTAAAAACGGGGAGTTAACCCTGAGTACTCTCTTCGCTGCAGCCAACCAACGAAGATCATAAATTAACCGGGCAAGGTAAGTTGTAATTGTCATATTATAAATTACATTATCTAATCATTCTCACATCACCGTCACATATTGGCGCCCGAACAGGGACCTGAGCGTTGTATTAACTCCAGTCACACACGCGCACACTTTCACGAGTAGATAGTCATAACTGTCCAGAAATTAAGGCAACAGAAACGATAGAAAATAAATTAAAAATGTCTACCGTACAAGAATTATTGGGAGAGGCTCAACTATTGGGAATTGAAGGTAAGGCCGAAATTCAAGTGTACGTGAGGGGCCGCCAAGAAGAAGAAAGACTTGAAAGGGCGGCCATAAGAGAAAATGAAAGGGAACAGAGAGAGCAAGAAAAATTGAAATGGGAACATGAAAAGGAAGTATTGGAACTGCAAGTACGTGCGAGTGAAAATCAAAGTGCGAGTGGAAGTAATGTCGCAAGCTCAACCACCGTAACCCCAAGGTTACAACTGTCAAAATACGTAGAGGGAGACGATATCGAGCCGTTTATTGAGCGATTTGAAATGGTTGCAGACACGTATAGATTAGATGATGATATAAAGAAGCTCGAGTTCATTAATTTATTCGATGGAAAAGCCCTCAGCATTCTCCACCGACTCGACAGTACCGCCAGAGATTACGAAAACATGAAAAAGGCTTTGTTACAGGCGTATGGGTTGACGGTCGATGAGGCTAGGAATCAGTTCTGGCGTGCATCCTTACAGGATAAGGAGACTGTTGCACAGTTTAGTGCACGTCTGACCAGTTATCTGGATCAGTGGTTGGAGAAGGCCGAAACACCTAAGACGTTGGAGGGGGTAAAAGACTTGTTGCTGCGCACACAGCTGGAGAAGTCTTGCCCTCCAGAATTGTCGGCTCAGCTGAAAACCAACAAGGTGAAAATGTTGCAAACGATGGTGGATATGTCCGACGCACATTTTACCGCGTATGGTTACCATACGCGGATTCAGCCTAATAAGAAAATTAATCAGTCGGATAAGCCTTCTCAGAACTCTGCTGTTTCATATAACCAGTCGAGTAAAAATCAGTCACAGCAGCAGAGTCAAATTGTTCGTCTGCAACCTAAACCTCATTTTAATCATACTCAGAAACAAGGTAATAATAATCACTATTCGCAGCAGTCCAATCAGTACCGTTACCAAGGAAAAAGTAACTGGAAAAATAGTAATAACCACGGTGGAAATAAAGGTTATTATCAGCGATCGGCAGCTGCAACACAGGGTGAACCACAGTATTCACCTGTGGCGGTTCAACCTAGTGTAGAACCACGAGTGCCTCAGTCGGTTCACGAACCTCATCAATTGTGACTAAACGCGACAGGAGTCTCGAAAGGTAAGTCTGGTTTCCATATTTGTCCTGGGATGGTTAACGGGATATCTGTTGAAGTCTTTCGAGATAATGGGTCATCGGGGTGTTGTGTCGCTGATGGTTTAGTTGCTTCTAATGATTTTACAGGGGAGCAGGTAACTATCACTATGATTGATGGTACCAGGAGGCTCTATCCTCTTGCTAAAATTGCAGTGGAGAGTCCATTCTATACAGGCCAGGTAATTGCAGCAGTCATGCAAAATCCTGTGTCAGATTTGGTAATAGGGAATATACCAGGGGTTAAGAATGCGTGTTCAGTGGAAGTTTCCACACAGACTGGTGCAGCTGCTGTAACCAGGGGTATGACGCATGCGAAGAAAACAGTTGTTCCACTTCAAGTGACAACTGCCGCAGACCTCGTAAATTGCGAGGATGTAATTGCTGAGCAAGCAAGTGACCCTTCATTGGCACTTGTTCGCAAGCAGGCACTTGAGGGTGAGAGTAGAGATAGACAGGGTATTGTAACCAGTTACGTCAGGAGGAGAAACAGGTTTTACCGACGTACAGTAAACCCCGATGGGGAAGAGAGGGTTCAGTTTCTCGTACCAGAGAAATACCGACAGGCTGTGTTTACCCTGGGTCATCATTCTATATTAGGGGGTCATATGGGGATGAGGAAAACAATTGATAGGATTCAGTCTCATTTCTATTGGCCAGGTATGGGGAGAGAGATAGGGAGATTGTTGAGGTCATGTGACGTTTGTCAGAAAACGTGTGACAGGGGTCGGGTGAAGCCCGCACCTCTTAAACCTCTACCGCTAATCTCAGAGTCATTTGAGAGAGTAGCGGTTGATATTGTTGGACCGATTATTCCGAGGGCTACGGACGGTGCCAAGTATATTCTTACCTGTGTGGATTTCGCGACCAGATGGCCTGAAGCAGTGCCTCTGCGTGATATTGAAGCCACTACAGTGGCTGAAGCTTTGTTGGATATATTCTGTCGTGTCGGCATACCAAAGCAGGTATTGTCCGATCGAGGCAGTCAATTTACCTCCGCTATGATGGAGGAATTGTGGAGATTACTCTCAGTTAAGGGGTTGAGGACAACACCTTATCATCCAATGTGTAATGGGTTGTGTGAGAGGTTTAATGGTACTCTCAAGAAAATGTTGAGGAGGATGGCAGTAGAACAACCTAGGGAGTGGTCCAGGTATATCTCGCCACTACTGTTCGCGTATCGCGAAGCACCTCAGGCATCGTTGCAATTTAGTCCATTCGAGTTAGTGTATGGTAAACCTGCTCGAGGACCACTTCAGGTTCTACGTGAACTTTGGGACGATGAGGAATCGGATCCCGTGGTGAAAACCACTTATTCTTATGTAATTGATTTGGCAGAACGATTACAGCAAACCTGCGAGATTGCAAAGCAGGAGTTAGCTAAAGCAAAGGAGGTTCAGAAGTCCTACTATGATAGGAAAACTAAGCTCCGAACGCTACAGGTAGGGGGGAAGTGTCTCGTTCTGTTACCAACAGCTCATAATAAGTTGTTGGCTCAGTGGAAGGGTCCCTTTGAAGTAGTCAAGAAGGTGAATGACCTTAACTACATAGTTAAAATCAAAGGTGAAGCCAAGCGGTTTCATATTAATATGCTTAAGGAATATTACACCACCCAACAGGGGTGTACTTCCATTGTTACCACATTTGGGGCAGGCTGTTGTAACATCACCTCAGAACAGAGTGAAGTGTTAAGTCTAGTCCGTGGTCATTTTTCCCCAGCAGTAGACATGGTTAGCGCTGCTGTGGTAATTCCCGAGGGTGACGAGGGATATACTCCCCAGACGGCTGAAGCTCGTCAAGGTGAGACAGTGGCTGAGGTCTCCGTTTCGGAGAATTTAAGACCAGACCAGATTGCAAGAGTCAATGCGGTACTGGCAAAATATTCACGTGTGTTCTCTGACAGGCCTGCTGTTGCCAACGTAGCCTGTCACGAGATTCAGCTTACGAGCGACACACCAGTGAGGGTGAAACCATATCCTATTCCTGTACGGCTGATTGATACAGTACGTAAGGAAATTAATGACATGGAAGCAGTTGGTATCATGCGAAGATCGACCGGCAGAATTATCCTCCGGGTCAAATTGCTCGTTAATTAGTGTTAACCGAGTAAATATTCATGCGAAGATCGACCGGCAGAAGTATCCTCCGGGTCGAATTGCTCGAAATTGTTACCTCTCCGAGCGCAACGAGCACGAGTCTTATGCGACTCAGATCAAGGGGGTTCCTAGAATTGGGGAAAAATCCGATGTTATATGTATTGTATTTTGTGCAACTTATCCAAGACACGGATTCTAGCGGTTTACTCTGATCCATGGCTCGGATAATTTACTAACAATATATTGCCTTCCAGAATTATTGTTGCAGTATTTTGTGTAACCTTATCCAAGACACAGATTCTAGCGGTTTACTCTGATCCAAGGCTCGGATAATTACTAATATATGTATTGCCTTCCAGAGATATTGTTGCATTTCCTACATATTATGTAACAAATACACAATGCATTACATACACCACACTTATATATTGCTTAAATGTGTACAAATTGTACTGAGCAGATATTACCAGGTACATTCATTCTTGTCTCGGAGTTTCTTCCTAAGATTGAAAAGCTAAAGTAACTGTTGGGAGTTTTCCACTCATTGGCAAAAATGAACACGTAACTGGTGATAGTAATTGACACATACAAGAATAAGTGAAGTGTGGATGAATTGTTATTGTAAAAGTTATACATGCAAAGGCGTCGTTACCACTTCACGAATCTATTAAACATTGCATAGAGCAATGTCTCTTTGTGTGGGCGAATGTCACGAGTCAGCATAGACTCGTGACGTAATTTGAATTACAGAGAGTGGAAAATTCCATACTGGTCTCAATATAGAATGTTCTAGAGAAGGTTCTGGAATATTCCATTCACGAGACAAAGGAGACAGGAGTGGGTTAAGTTGGGGTGCAGCCTAGTTAATCCACAGGTAGTGGATTAGTATCCAAAAATAGACCAGGTAATTAAAAAGGGTAAGGAAGGTCAGATTTCAACTGAATTTGCCACATTTCAGTCATATAGGTGTTCGTACATTAAGTACATCTTGTATTGATAAATTATGCTACCAGGGTAACTTATGGTATTGCAAATGATCGTGAAGTGGAGGGGAATTATCGGGAATTATTAGCACGCCATAGGTAAATTGCAATTGCAAGTATAACTCAGGAATAAGTGGATACCATGTAAATCGTAGCCAGTTAGGAAAAACGAACAAAAATAGGAGGAGGAGTCAGAGAAATTTTGAACCAGTTAAGGAGGAAGAATTGGGTCAGTTGGAAAACACACTTGAAGGAAGGAACACGCTCGTAAATCAGCTTCCCTTACCTAGATCAATCCTACACGTGTGCAGTGGGGAGTGATCAACGTAGACGCCGAATTCGTTGTATATTACACGATTTCACAAGGCTTTACAGTTGTATACTGACCAGTTGCATTGACACTGGTTCGGTAAGTGAATTAAGGTAAGGGAGTTGGATCTGTGAAGAAAATTGCGAGTGTGTTGTGAGACTCTAAATTATTCCCAAGTGTGAGACATTGAGAAATATTCCAACTCGCGTAACAATTGATAGAATTACTACAAGTGTTAACGTAACCTAGACTATCGTCACGTATACGAACGAGACGTAGCGAGAGCGAGTAGCTAGTTAGCGTGGCGTGAGTGTGTGTGTGTGTGTGAAATTAAATTATTCATGTTGGCATACTGGAGTTGAATAAATATAGAAATTTGCAATTGGTTGTTTAAATGCACCAGTAGATTTGTTATCTATATAAATACATATATATCGGGAAGAACCCTTAACATAAAAAATTATTATGTGCGTGGTGCTTGAGGCCTAAAAACGGGGAGTT
>JAWQEG010008718.1:12500-15000 GCA_033782935.1 Petrolisthes cinctipes
TGTGAAAGTAGTAGGTGAAGTGTGAAAGTAGTATGTTGTGTATGTTGGGTACAGGTGTGAAGGTTCCAGTAGCAGCACCAAGACGCAGCCTGGCATCGGGGGAGGCACCCAACCCTGAGGACATTGAGGCATCACCAGGGGGCGAGGCACGTGGCATGGCAGGGGGTCAGGAGGTTCGTCGCAGCAAGTCCCTTTATCGTGCCCACATGGTGATGCCCCACGCTGGACAACCCGACACTCCCCCGGCCCCGAATACCTCCCCGGGGGGTTCCTCGGAGGACTCCTCTCTGGTGCCGTGGCAAGGGTCTTCAGAGTGTCTGCTGGAAGGGGAACGGGCCAAGCACAAGACCACATCACAATTTCCCCAGGACACCATGCTTGACAGGGTGTTACGGTGCTTTGCTGAGGAGGAGGAGGAAGAAGAAGAAGGAAGAGGAGGAGGAGGAGGAGAAGGAGGAGGAGGGGTCGGAGCAAATAGTGAGACCTGGCCCCCTGACCAGTTCCTGCGTGACGTGTCCCTGGAGGAAAAGCAGTTCCCCGTCTGTCCTGCCGGTTGTGTCACCTCTGCTGCTGACCATCGCCGCCTATGTCGTTCCTCTGACTACATCATCCCTCCACCAGAAGCCTTCAGAGAGAATAGAGACGATTCGAATAAGGGCAGTGATGGCCATTTTAGACTCATTACGGAGAGCGAATATCTGAAGGGCATTAAAAGTGGAGACGGACTGACCCGATCAAAGGACACAAAGGTTGAAGAGGAAGGTATAACCGGGTACCTTCCAAAGACTACCTATAGGAGGAGTGCCACCAGGGAAGGCGTCAGGAGTGAGGAGTATCTGAAGAAGGGTCAGGCCGAAGGGTCCTACACCGCCACCTCCTCCATTCCAACCCTCACATCCTCTCCTCCACACAGTTCCCTCACCACCAGCCTGGAACAACACCCCACCCGTGCCGACTACCTCTGCCGCCTCCTCTCCCAGTCCCCCTCCCACAAACACACCCCTGCCACCACCACACCTTCTAAGTCTACCACATCCTCTCCCAGAAGTTCCCCACACCACACCCCTACCTCCACCCCACCTGCAAAGTCTACCACACCCTCTCCCAGAACCAGTGCTGTTGCTTCTTCTTCTCTTTCCAGACACTTTGCATCTCTTTCCAAAACTTCTTCCAAGTCTGGTACTCCTCCTCTTTCCAGGACTGCTACTCCTCCGCTGTCCAGAACTGGTACTCCTCCTCTATCCAGGACTGCTACTCCTCCTCTTTCCAGGACTGCTACTCCTTCTCTTTCCAGGACTGCTACTCCTCCTCTTTCCAGAACAGCTACACCTCCTTCCAAAACAACTATTCCTCCCCTTTCCAGAACTGTTTCTCCTCCCGTTTCCAGGACTACTTCTCCCCTATCCAGGACTGCTTCTCCTCTTTCCAGGACAGCTACACCTCCTTCCAAAACAGCTCCACCTCCTTTCAGAACTGCTACTCCTCCCCTTTCCAGGACTACTTCTCCCCTTTCCAGAACTGCTACTCCTCCACTTTCCAAAACTGCTACTCCTCTTTCCAGAACTTCTCCCCTTTCCAGAACTGCTACTACCCCTTCTAAATCATCTACTCCTCCTTCCAGAACAAACACACCCCCTTCCAGTCTCTCTCGCGTCCCTTCTTCGTCTGCTGCTACTCCTTATAGATCCCCAACACCACCTCCTAGTTCTCCCCCACCCAGAACCCCCACGCCTCCTCCAAAATCTCCCACCACTCCCCCTCCCAAATCCTATTCACCAACTCTCCATACCCCTCCCAAATCCTATTCCCCAACTTTCCACTCCCCTCCCATATCCTATTCCCCAACTCTCAGCTCCCCAACCCTTCTTCGGTCCCTGTCCCTCACCTCCTCCCCCCCAGGTACCCCTCCTCCCAAACCCTACTCCTCCAACCTCAATTCTCCAGCCCTCCTTCGCTCTCTCTCCCAGACTCTACCCACGACTTCTCCCGTTCCCTCCTCCTCCTCCTCCTCCTCCTCTGCAGTATCCTCTTCCCCTTCCTCTCCTCTCGTTTCCTCTTCCTTTCCTCTCGCTCTCAACTCTCCTCCTCCTCCTACCACCACCTCTTCCTCCTCCTCTTCCTCCTACATGTCTCCCAGCACCACCTCACCTTCACGAGAGAGTAGGAGGCCTGGTGATAGAATTATTAACACTGACTCCATCGCCCAGCAAAGCTCCCTGGTCGACTTCAAGAGTAACCTCAGCTCTCTTCTGGGCAAAGCACTCACCACCAAGAAACAACAAAGAGACTTCACGTTTCATTCCAGCAAAGAGGATTTATCAGACGACTTGACATATAGGAGTGAGACGTTTCATTCCAGCAAGGTGATTAAGACCGCTTCTCCACCACCACCAGTTGACTTCACCACACACCCTCTTACCCCTGATGCACTGGTGGAGTCCAAGGAGTCTGGCAAGTTCAAGTGGGGAAAGAAAAGTGAAAATGGAAGGGCGGAAGAAAA
>JAWQEG010008718.1:20000-22500 GCA_033782935.1 Petrolisthes cinctipes
AGTTTACCTAACCTTCAAAAGATGTTAATCATATTTCGTCGAATATTATTTATAGGGGCCTGTTATTATCCCTCTGCATTGAAAATATGATTCAATGTACGATATAGAACATCACATAAATATTACAATCATGATAAAACTTATTAAGATGAAATAAATAAGGCCTCTTTTGTCCGAAAAACATATTAGGCTACCACTCCCTCCGACGCTCACCGCCATTTGACAACACACGTTAAAATAGTTTTTATCAGTATTCATTGTACTTTACTGAGATCACACACACCATACTTTATAGAACAAAATATACTCAAAATTTTATTTTATATCTCTGGTGTAATTTAATGATATACCTCGCGATACACCCTGTATATATATATATATATATATATATATATATATATATATATATATATATATATATATATATATATATATATATATATATTTTTTTTTTTAAGTCTGAAATTCACTTGTCGACCCAAACTCTTGAATTAACTCAAAATAATTATATATAAATCGATTTATAGTATATATGTTTTTTTTTTTCAGTAAAATTTATAGTGTTTTTTGTTTTATTTATTTATTTATTTGTTTGTTTGTTTGTTTGTTTGTTTATTTATTTATTTATATTTTTTTCCCTCGCTATGGCTGATCTGGACCTGTTTGTTTTGACGTCATTGTTTGTGGTGACGTCATTGTTTGTTGTGGTGACGTCATTGTTTGTTGTGGTGACGTCATTGTTTGTTGTGGCGACGTCATTGTTTGTTGTGGTGATGTCATTGTTTGTTGTGGTGACGTCATTGTTTGTTGTGGTGACGTCATTGTTTGTGGTGACGTCATTGTTTGTGGTGACGTCATTGTTTGTTGTGGTGACGTTATTGTTTGTTGTGGTGACGTTATTGTTTGTTGTGGTGACGTCATTGTTTGTTGTGGTGACGTCATTGTTTGTTGTGGTGACGTCATTGTTTGTTGTGGTGACGTCATTGTTTGTGGTGACGTCATTGTTTGTTGTGGTGACGTTATTGTTTGTTGTGGTGACGTCATTGTTTGTTGTGGTGACGTCATTGTTTGTTGTGGTGACGTCATTGTTTGTTGTGGTGACGTCATTGTTTGTGGTGACGTCATTGTTTGTGGTGACGTCATTGTTTGTGGTGACGTCATTGTTTGTTGTGGTGACGTCATTGTTTGTTGTGGTGACGTCATTAGCTGCACCTCGTGTGGTTCGCTTCTCAGTCGGTGTGTGGGAAGTGTAAGAGAAAAGAGAAGGAGAAGAAAGGAGAGGAGAGAAGAGAGGAAAAAAAGGAGGAGAAGAGAGAAGAGGAGAGAAAAAATGGAGAGAAGAAAAGATAGATAATAGAGAGGAGATAGAAAGGTAGGAGAGAAGATAAAAAAAGGGATGAGAAAAGAGGAGATAAAAAAGGAGGAGAGGAGAAGAGATAAACAAATAAGAAGAGAAATATTGTAGGTGTAAGGGAATAGAGAAGAAGAGAGAGAAATAGGAGGAGAGGATAGAGGATAATAGTAAGCTTAAGAGAGAGGAGAAAAAGAAAATAGAAAGAGGAGAGAATAATAGAATGATAGGAGAATAGAAGGTATAAGAGAGGAGAGAAAAAGATAGGAAGTATAAAAGAGGAGAGAATAATAGAATGAGAGGAGAAGAGAGAAGATAATAACTGTGTAAGAGAGGAAAGAAAAGTGAAATAGAAAGAGGAGAAGATAATAGAAGGAAAGGGAAAAGAGGATAATAATTAATGTAAAGGAGGAGGAGGAGAGAGGAGAAGATAGGAAGCATAAGAGAGGAGAGAAAATTAAAATAGAGAGAATAGAGAATAATAGAAGGAGAGGAGAGGAGAGGAAGATAGAACACTCAGAATTATCATTGAGGAATTATTATTATTATTATTGTATTTGGCATTATTTCTCAGTTAATTAAGAGGGAAATTCTGTGTTGGTAAATCTGGAGCAACTGAATCCTCCAAGCTATTCCAACCAACAGAACACCATTATTTTTGCTCTTTTAAGTCCTGTTTCCTAGCATACTTTGGAGGAATCAAGGCACTCCAATGTAACAAAAGTGAATTACCCCCTTCATTAAGGACCCTGTGATCGTGTATGAGATTTGGAGGCTTCTGGTTCCTCCTGACTGTGCACGAAACAAGCTCCTTCAATGTACATACAATAGGTGCAGGTGTTTCGTGGCAATATTTGAAGGACTCGCTAACCTCCAATTTTCTGTAGCGAGAATAATAATAATATGAAACGAAATGCATGAATAATAAAAAAAAAAATCAATATAAAAAATAACATGTTAAAATTTACCACCGAAATTTAAGTTTACAACAAAATATTTCCTCTGTTTGAAGAAATAATAGCTTTTGCAAAATTAATAGCCGAGTTTTCTTTATCTTACTCTCCCTCTCTCCCTGGCCTAGTTTAGTTTATCGTCTCTCTCTCTCTCTCTCTCTCTCTCTCTCCTCTCCCTCTCCCTCTCTTTCTCTAT
>JAWQEG010008718.1:30000-37321 GCA_033782935.1 Petrolisthes cinctipes
ATATCAATTAAACACCCACAATTGTTTTCTTCTTCTTCCCCCCCTTCCTGCTGCTGCTGCTCCTCCTCCTACTCCCTCCAGTGGCGTCTTCCCGGATGTACGCAGACTGTAGCAATAGTAGCAGTGACGACGATGATGAGGTGGCGACTCCTGCTCTACCCTCCCCCTCTGCTGATTGGAACTGCAGCAGAGGAGAGGAGAATTCAGTAGGCGAACGATCAACAGCTAACATTAGTGGTGGTGGTGGCAGAGTGCGGTGGAAGAGTGGCAGTGGTGAAGGTTGGCAGAGTGGTGGTGGTGGTGGTGGTAGAGCACGGTGGCAGAGTGGTGGTGTTGGTGGCAGTGAAGAGTGGCAGAAGAGTGGTGGTGGTGGCAGGGCACGGTGGCAGAGTGGTGGTGGTGGTGTTGGCAGCAGTGCAGGGTTCCAGAGTGTTGTTGTCACAGGGAAACAAAAGGTGTTTATGGATAAGGACCCACTCTCAAGGCATCGAAGTGCAGAGTGCCTGGACCAGCTGCCTAGAAACAGTGCCAGGAAGAGTGCTTGTACCCTTGGTGGGAGTAGTGGTGTTGATGGTGGCAGTGTCGACAGTCTTAATGTTGGCAGTGGTGGTGGTGGTGGTGTTAACAGGCCAGGATTTGGAAAAAGTGGAAGGGTTAATAATGGTGGTGTCAGCAGCCTGGAAAAAATGATTGCCAGTTTTGAGAGGAAGAGTAAAGTTGGAAGATCCAGAGGTTTTGAGAGAACCTGTAGTGTTGATAACATTGGCACTGCTGGATATAGTGGTGTCAACGAAGGTAGTGTCAGTAGCCTAAGTAGTGTTGGAAATCGTGGCAGTGTTGGTAGCCTTGGTAGTGTTGGAAATCGTGACAGCATCAGTAACTTCAGCAGTGCAGGAAATAAAGGGAACATTGGCAGCCGAACCAGCAGTGTTGTCGGTGGTATGGGTGGTGTTGGAAGGCGGTGCCGGGTGCGTCAGAATTATGTGGTGGTGAGTTCAAAGGTACCCCGAGGCAGCATAACAGATGAAGAAGAGGGTGAGGGCAGTGATGAACCAAGTGCCCTCCTCTCTCACGCACCACTCCTTCAGTCAGCTTCCTCTCCTTCACTTTACCATGCCCCTAGGGAGGAGGAAAAAGAGCGTGAGGAGAAGGACGGGTTGGCTATGAATGGTCATCATTTAGAGGGATCAAAGGAGGTGCATAAAAGTGTAAAGGAATTTGTGAAGGTCCATGATAATGCATCTAACAAAAATGAGACAGAGGAGGTAAGGGGACGAAGGAAGTGGTTCTCGAGTCCCTGTGAGAGGCGTACGTCATCCAGTGTCCCTCCAAACACCCGGATATCCTTGACCAAAGCTCTTGCCCCTCTGGTCTCCCGGGCAGCCTTACCAACCGCTCAGACCTCGTCCTGTGTGACCTATTCCACTGGGGTGACATCAGGTCTGACTTCCTCACCTGCCAGGCTCACATCCCCAGTGAAATCGCGTTCTACATGGACCTCCAAAGTTACCTCACCAACTGTACAGACTTCTAATGTGACCTCACCTACTATCCAGACCTTCAAGTTGATTTCACCTACCACTTGGAAACCCAAAATGACCCCATATCCAGCCCAGACTTCAATGGTGACCTCTCCTACCATCCACATATCTAGAGTTACATCTCCAGTCAATCAAAATGCCACATGGGAATCTTCTTCCATCACAAAGGTGGTCTCCCCTCAGTCTTCCCAATTCATATCTCCTTCCTCCCCACTGATATCCCCTGCCTCACCTCGAACCTCTCCTCTGCCCTCCCCTCTGATATCTCCATCATCCCACTTACCTATGGAGTACCAGAAGAGACAAACGCAGACGTCATCTCTTGTCATCGCTAGTCCTCACCAAGACACACACATTCACCAGGAAATATTCACAGCTGCTGCACGACCTGTCTCACCCATCGTGGAAAACAGATCCCTGAACCATATAGACCTCAGCCACATGCAGCAAAGTCAGTCAAACCCATTCCACCACCTTTCAGCACCACAGCACCTTCAGACCAGAGGAGTACTCCACAAAATTCATATAAAGCTACAGAGACAAGAAACACAGTAAATACTACTCCCATACATCAAAACTATGGCTCTAAGCCCTTCAGTTACCTTGCTCCTCCAGATCAAAGCACTCAGAAGATTACACCCAAAGTAAACAAGACCAAGTTATCACCTAGTACACCCAGACCACAAACCAACTCCTCTACACCTTTCAGTTACTTAGGACCTACACCCAACAAGGAGACAAGTTCTACAGGCAGCATTGCACCCAGACCTCGAGACCACTTCACCCCGCACATTGGTCTCAGGCCTCGTGAGCACACTTTCCCCCCTATCACTGCACACAGACCCATGGAGCACAGACATTTCAGCCCCACAGCAGCAGTCAGAAATGAGGTGTCCACGTCAGTAGTACCCATCACCACCACCACAACCACTATTACTACCACCACATCCAGCACTACTACCAAAACTGACGTCACACCCACAACTTGGAAACACTCGGCTAGAACTTGCCAGAACACATCTAAGACCAACTCCAACCCACCAACCAGTACTGTCGTTCAAAGCCCACCCAAGACCTCTCAAGAAACAATCATTAGATCCCACCAAGATGTATTTAGAACTCAGTCAGACCCACCCAAATCCCAGCAAAAACCATTGAAATTCCACCTGGACCTACAAAAACAGAGGAGCTTTGAAGAGGAGCTGGAGTCACCTGTGTCGCCCGTGTCACCCACCTTCTTCCACCATGGTACCACTGTTCTGGCAACTTACAACTTCCAGAATCGACCAAGCACCCCTGATATCCTACCCATTAATACCCCCCTACAACAATCTGCTCGCTCCCCAGCAGCAGCCACCGCCCCGCCCCTCCTGTTGAGTTCTGGGGGCACAGAGGATGAAGATGATGAGGGGAGACCCACACACCTGGGAACATTTAATTTCCAAGACAGCACCAAGTCTTCAAAGCCAGCGGTTATGCGGAACGAGTCTCCACCCTCTGATTTCTCTTCTATGGGAGGAGATTCCCTGATCAGCCTGGAGGACGGGAAGCACCTGGTGGGCGTGTTTGACTTCACCAAAAGGTCGTCCCCTCCTGCATCACATATCGCCAACAAGCCCAAACCAGGCAAGGCCAAAACCCATACAGCCCATGCCTCTGCCACCACCATCACTACCCAAAAGAGTTCTCCAACCAAAGGGGCTTCCTCTCGATCCACCACCACCCACACCACACATGTTATCAAGAAAACCACAACACCTGCCACCCAAAGTCCCACTCAGTACACCCACACCACTCACATTACCAGGAAGACTGCACCCTCCAACCACACCACCACCACCCACACCCACACCACTCATGTCATCCGGAAGAGTTCACCCGCTTCCAAACAAACCAAAGTGGAAGAAGTGAACCATATCAATGAGAAAACACCTTTGAATAACAAGTATAAGACCCGTCCAAACAAAGACTCTCAATTGAATGACACTCAGAAGGCCCTCCCAGTCAGCAGCAACACCAATAAGAGTGACTGTAAGAAAGACTGGAATAAAAGTGACTGTGAGAAGGAAGACCGGAGAAGCGAGGAAGGTGGCCCAGAGAATCACAGTCAGCAGAGTGGCGGCTTCCAGTCCATTGAGCTCCGGTGTGTGGAAAACGGTGATAGTCATTTATCGGAAAGCTCGGGTGCCGGCAGGATGGACAGTCAGCAGCAGCCGGCCGGAGAAGGAGACACAGACGATGACGATTTGGACATTGTGTACGAACCAAGACTGACCATTACCAAGTACCTCGTGAATAATACCAGTACCAACACAACGTCCACAACTACCACAACCATCTCTACCACCCAAAGCCAAAAAGGTAGGAGGCTTTGATAATTTCGAAAAGTCAATATGTTTCTTATCACATGTTTTTGGTTGGTTGTTTATGAATTTGCGAAGAAGTTGAAGGGAACTGGCTTAGAATATAAAGTATTAGTGTAGGTTAGTGGGTGGGTGGGTGGGTTGTCTAGTTTAACCATAACCAACATTGCTATTGTGTCAGACTATGTATGTGTATTTTATATGCCAGTTATTAAGAATGTTATATGAATTTCCAAGTGTTATTTGATTAGAGTATTTTAAAACTATATATTGATTGTAACTTCTTTTGTTCAATATATATATATATATTTTTTCATTGTAACTGTTACACTGACCACTATTTTATCCGCTTCTCTGTGCCCTCCAAACTTTTCGTTATCTCTCATTTTTCTTGCCTACTTCCTCCCCATTCCGTCCACACCCTCGTCCCAAGAGTATTAACATGGCGTCCTTTTGTCTACAGGTGAGTGAGGGCCAATCAGCGACAGGGAGATGGAGTCGCGGCCTCCTATTGGTCAGTTCAGAGTAAGTCAGATAACTTAAAACTCAATAGGGATTTTTTAATTACATTCATCTTTAATTTAACACTCGGAGGACCACACTCAGGAAACACAATTTTTTTTTTTTTTTTTTTTTTTCATTCTGTTTTCGAATAAGTCAGTTTTTAAGGGGGAAGTTTTGTTGTTGGTAATTCTGGAGCAACTGAATCCTCCAAACTATTCCAAGCAACAAAACACCATTATTTTTGCTCTTCTGGTCCTGTTTCCTAGCATACTTTGCAGGAATCAAGGCACTCCAATGTACCAAAAAAGAATTACCACCTTAATCTTATGAGTTCAAGAGAGGCATGATTTAGTCGGCGAATTAGAAACTACGGGTTAATCCAAGCAATGCTGCGAATCAGATCACCAAGAAGAGCCTGAATGAATGAAGGGGAGACACTCTTTTAAATAAGGGAATAGTACAGTGCTGGTAAATCTGGAGTAAGTGATTCCTCCAAACTATTCCTAGCAAGCAATAGGCCACCATTATTTTTGTTCATTTCGCCCTGTTTGTTCCCTGGCATACTTTGGTGGAATCAAGGCACTCTAATGTATGTACACTCATGATACGTAATCCCTGACCAGAGACGAACGGCAGGCACCACACACACACACACACACACACCCTGGATTCGAACTCAGCCCCTATATGTACACTGAGTGGGGAAATGAGCAATACCAGGTGATTCGAAGCTTTCTGATCCTCACACTCTGGTCAGAAATTATGTATCACGAGTGTACCAGAAATATATCATCTCCCTAAATTGAATTCGAAGGCTACTCAATTCTCCAAACTATTCCAAACAAGTAACAGGTCACCATTATTTTTGTTCATCTCGCCTTGTTCCCTGGTTTACTTTGGTGGAATCAAGGCACTCTAAATGTACTGTACCAGAAATATACCATCTTTCTTAATTGAATTGGAAGGCTACTCAATTCTCCAAACTATTCCATGCAAGCAACAGGTCACCATTATTTTTGTTCATTTCGCCTTGTTCTCTGGTTTACTTTAGTGGAATCAAGGCACTCTAATGTACAGTCATGGTCAAAAGTCCTGCAACCTGATGAATAAAGTCGAGCCATTTGATTGAATCTTATGAACCAATATTGCAGAGACCCACAGCTATAGTTTCGGATCATTTTTCGAAGCTATTTCATTGGAAGGTGATACAGGACTATTGACCATGACTGTACCAGAAATATATCACCCCCCCTCCCCCCCCTAAATTGATTGAATTGGAAGGCTACTCAATCCTCCAAACTAAGCCAGGAAACAGGCCACCATTATTTTTGTTCATCTCGTCCTGTTCCCTGGTTTACTTTGGTGGAATCAAGGCACTCTAATGTACAGTTGAGCAAGTAGAAAGTGCAAGAAAAGTATGGCTATATATGGCAACATCTAGCAGTTCTTTGTAGGAAGCTTTCGTATCTTTATAAATGAATACCTGGGGACCCATAGCCAATGTAAGGTGGAACTTGATTGTCTGAACTTTGAATAGAGGTGGAGGTGTTGCCAGATACAGCTATATTTTTCTTGCACTTTCTACTTGCTCAACTGTACATACCAGAAATATATCACCTCCCTAAATTAATTGAATTGGAAGGCTACTCAATTCTCCAAACTATTCCAGGAAACAGTTATTAAGTTTCACTATTCGTATCATTTGAGGTTTTGTCTGTTTCATGGCACAGTGTGGAGGAAACAGTAGCATTTTAAGGACCCTGTGATGTGGTCCGAAAATTGGAGTTAAGTGAGTCCTTCAAATATTGACACGAAACACCATCTATATAGGAAAGGAAGTTGTTTCGTTCCATGGTCAGGAGGAATCAGAAGCCTCCAATTTCATACTAGATCACACGGTCCTTAATTCACCCACAACAATAGATTCTTCCCACCCACCCACCCCCTTAATTAAGATATCAACTTTTTAAAACCATCCACACATTCAAACAGTTTGAAAAAGAATGACCGTTGTAAAAAAAATAACCGTCATGAAAAGAAAATTATAACCGTCACACAGAAATTCAAATTGTTCTACTTCTCCTTCTTTATATCAATTTTTTTTTATCTGTGTTTCAGTTGTTTTATCTTTCTTTAATTTTATTGTTTTAACTTTCTTTATTTTTATTGTTTCATCTTTCCCTTTTATACATCAGTTATTTATTTATTTATTTTTATGCTATCTGCATTTCAGTTGTTTTCTTTTTCTTTATGTTTATTGTTTTATCTTTCCCGTCTGTACATCAGTTTTTTTTTTTATCTATATTTCAACTGTTTTATCTTTTCCTTTTTCAGTTATTTTTCTGTTTCTTGTTATCTGTGTTTCTATTGTTTTATCTTTTTTATGTTTATTGTTTTATCTTTCTTTATCAGTTGGCTATCATTGCTTCTATAATTATCATTCATCCTCCTCTTTATCCTCACCATTATCATCGTTATTCTTGTTCACCCTATCATTACTGTTACTATTATCATCATTATTACTATTATTACCACTATCACTATCACCACTACAACTACAACTATCACCACTATCACCACCACCACCACTACAACAACTACCCCTACTACAACAACTACCACTACTACAACTACCACTACTACAACCATCACTACCACTATCATCATTACCACCACTATCCCCATCAACACCACCACCACCACCACCAAAACCACTACAACTACCACCACCACTATCACCATCACTATCACCACCACCACCACCAACCCCTCCACTACCACTATCATCACTATCTTCTCTGTTTAATTTACGCACCAAAACTTTTCATCGGTTTTAGTTCCGTCGTTTCAGAAGATTTTTAGTGTGTGTGTGTGTGTGTGTGTGTGTGTGTGTGTGTGTGTGTAAACCTGTAT
>JAWQEG010008719.1:0-20756 GCA_033782935.1 Petrolisthes cinctipes
GTCTGAGAAAATGAGAGTGGAAATGAGAGAGAGAGAGGGAATGAGGGATAATATGAGAATGAGATAAAGAGTCAGAGAGAATAAGAGTGAGAATACGAGAGGAAGAATGAAATGGAAGGAGAAACAGAGCCAAGGAGAGGTGTAAAACTTATTTGTAAAGTAGAAATGAAAAAGCTACTATACTCTTTAGGAAAGTTGATGTGTGTGTGTGTGTGTGTGTGTGTGTGTGTGTGTGTGTGTGTGTGTAGAGGCGACGAGTCCTATTCTATGCTTGATAAGGGGCTCCGTTTGACGTGTATCTCTTTCATGTGACAGCAACTGTACATCATGATAGCAGCATTATACATGTGACTGACAGGTGTAAAACAAGGTCGAAGCAGTGTACGACCCAATGAGATAGATAAAGGCTATGTACAGTCACGAGCACTAATACGTATCCAGGTGTGCTTCGAATACCTATAGAGACAGTAACTTAAATCTCTATTGTGCAATTAGTTCGTTGGTGAATTGCAATAGAGATTTAATTTACTGTCTCTATAGGTATTCGAAGCACACCTGGATACTTATTAGTGCTCGTGACTGTACAAAATATTATGAAACACGAAAGAGGATTCACTTCAACAAAACTCAATGATAAGAGACGTATTTTAAATATTTTGTAATATGGAAGCTATAATTCACACTCTGACATTTTGCCATTAATTAAGGGGGTGCGGGAGTAGGGGGACAGGCTTGGGGGGGGAGACTGGGGGGGGGTGCGGGAATAGGGGGACAGGCTTAGGGTGGGTAGAAAGCCTGTCCCCTATTCCCGCACCCCCCCACCAGCCTGTCCCCCTACTCCCGCACCCCCCTAAACCACCCCACTTCCCCGCACCCCTCTAACCCCCACCCCCCCCAAGCCTGTCCCCCTATTCCCGCACCCCCTTAAGATATTTCGGTTCAAGGTTAGGTTAGGTTAGGTTAGGTTAGGTTAGGTTAGGTTAGGTTAGGTTAGGTATCATATTATTATTGGCTGAGTCACTATGTATATATTTTTCATGTTACTTATAATTATATCCATTGAAGCTATGTATGTTAAATGTATAAAAAAAATGACACTATACTCGTAATTAATACACAGCGCTATATAAATACACACACCACACAGTTATTAATTAAACAAAAGGTGATATGGCAATAAAATCAATTAATTAAAAAGGTCCAGTCAGAGAGAGAGAGGGAAAGGGGAGAGAAAAGATGGCGTCTAGTCAGCTTCAATTGACGTGAAGGCGGGCACAGAGGACAGACAGGGAGAGAAAGTTGTCTGGCCGAAATGGAATGCTGCCAGCGGTATGTGTGGAGAGAGAGAGAGAGAGAGAGAGAGAGAGAGAGAGAGAGAGAGAGAGAGAGAGAGTGGCAGTGGGCAAGTGAGAAAGTGGTGTGAGGGAGGTGAGTGAGAGAGAGAGAGTGATGGATAGGAGGGGAGGAAACTAGAGTGGTGTGAGGGAGTTGAGTGAGAGAGAGAGAGAGAGTTACATAGAGTTACATAGAAACACAGACCACAGCAGACCTTACGGTCCACACGAGGTGATCTGATTTGAAGGTTACTGGTAGAGAATGAATTACTCCCCAGTGATAGTCGTAGATAAGGAGTGATAGATGGGGAGGAAATGAGAGTGGTGTGAGGGAGTTGAGTGAGAGAGAGAGAGAGTAAAAGGAGGGGAATGAGTTTTATGAGAGAGAGAAGAAGTTAAAGGAAGGAGGGATGATATGAGAGTGAGGGAGGGAGGTGTAAAAAAATATATAGAGTTACAAGGAGTTACAAGGAAAAGAAGTACCCTAGGGGACCTAACGATCCATACAAAGAGGGTACCTGTGGGTTTAGTTGCGCAAGTAGGCGACCGTCCTCGAATGTGTTATGTGAAACCATCAAGGAACACTCACACAACGGCTTAAACACCTAGACGGTGATATAAGGCTTTGTCTAATCTGGACTTGAACTGATCCACAGAGTTGCTGTTGACTATATCAGCAGGAAGCGCGTTCCAAGTACCGCAGATGCTGTATGTAAAGAATTTACCACACAGATCACGGTTGTATCGCTTCAGTTCAAGTTTGTAGCCATGATTCCTGGTTGTGCCCTCACTGAGTTGGAAAATGTCCCTGTAGTCTACATTGTCAAAGCCTCGTAGTATTTTAAACACTTTGATAAGCTGACCACGCAGTCTCCGGGTTTCCAAAGAGAACAGGTCGAGTTCTACCAACCGATCTTTATAGCTCTTGTGTCTAAGAGAGGGTATAAGTTTGGTTGCCCTGGCTTGCACTCGTTCCAATCTCGCGATATCCTTTCGGTAAGAAGGACTCCAAAACTGAACTGCATACTCCAGGTGCGGTCGGACAAGGGAATTGTACAGGCAAAGTACTATCTCCTTGTTCCGGTATCCAAACTGTCGCTTTATGTACCCTAACATCCTTTGGACTTTCTTCTCAGCCTCAATACACTGCTTTGAGAACTTGAGGTCGCTGGTGATAGTTACACCCAAGTCTTTCTCAGTATCAGTGCTTACGAGAGCATTGCCCTTAAGGTTATACTCTGTTCGGGGGTTTCTGTGGCCTATATGCATAACTTTGCATTTGTTCACGTTAAATGGCATTTGCCACATGTCAGACCACTCCCCGATCTTCCTAAGATCTTCTTGTAAGTGGGTAGTATTTCCTTCTTTCGCGACATTCATACCAAGCTTAGTATCATCGGCGAATTTGGAAATCTTGGCAACCATGTCACCATCCATGTCATTAACATAGATGATAAACAGTAGTGGTCCCAGAACAGAACCTTGGGGAACACCGCTAGTAACGGGCACCCACTCTGAAGCCTGTCCATTCACTACCACCCGCTGCCGTCTGTCACTTAGCCAGTTCTCTATCCAATTTGCCACATTTCCGTCTATGCCCAGTGCACGCACTTTCCGAAGGAGGCGGCGGTGGGGTACCTTATCAAAGGCTTTCTGAAAGTCTAAGTAGACAACATCGACCGCTTTATCCCGATCATGCTCACTGAAAACAAAATGGAAGAATTCCACAAGATTTGTGAGGCATGACCGGTGCTGCCGGAACCCGTGCTGGGAACCCCTCAGTAGCAAATTTGATTCTAAGTGTGCTGTTATTTTGTCCACCATGATGCTCTCCATGAGTTTACAGACTATCGAGGTTAAACTGATGGGTCTGTAGTTTGACGGTTGGCTAGCATCTCCCTTCTTGAAGATAGGAGTCACCTCTGCCTCACGCCAGTCTCTAGGAACGCATCCAGTCTGGATTACCCTGTTGAAGACCATGCACAGGTGCCGTGATACTTCACCATGCACTTCTTTCAACACTCTATGTAAGAACCCATCCGGACCGGGGGACTTGTTTGCTTTTAATTCGATTATTTTTCTCTCGATTTCTTCTTGGGTGAAGACCATTGACTCCAACTTCTCACTGAAGGAGTCCAAAGGTTCGGGAATGGGACCATTCTCCTCAGAGAACACTGAAGAGAAGTACTCATTTAAGAGGTTAGCATTTTCTGCTTCAGAGTACATCAATGCTCCATCCTCATTCACCAAGGGACCGATCCTGCGTCGGATTGGTTTACGGCCATTCACATAACTGAAAAACTCCTTGGGGTTCTCTTTGCAGAGTCTAGCCACACGGACCTCCTCAGCACGCTTAGCCGCCCTTATTTTGGACTTCACATTTCGATTCAGTCTTCTATGACCGTCAAAGTCCCCAGATGTTTTAGCTCGACGAGATGTGAGAATGAGTGAGAGGTGATGGGGTAAATTGTGAAGAGGAGAGTGAGTGAGGTGGGAAGTGAGAGAGTGAGGTATGAGGAAGTGAGAGAGTCGAAAGGAAGTAAAAGCTGTTTGAGAAAGTGAAAGAGTGAGGGTGGGAGTGAAAAGTGTAAAGGATAGAAGAGAGAGAGAGAGAGAGAGAGAGAGAGAGAGAGAGAGAGAGAGAGAGAGAGAGAGAGAGAGAGAGAGAATGAAGATATTTTGTACTTTAATGTGTGTGTGTGTGTGTGTAAGATTAAGGGCAGTATGCATGTGTGTGTGTGTGTGTGTGTGTGTGTGTGTGTGTGTGTGTGATTAAGGGCAGTATGTGTGTGTGTGTGTGTGTGTGTGTGTGTGTTGATGTGTGATATATTGGTGTGTGTGTGTGTTGATGTGTGTTGATTTGTGATATATTGGTGAGTGTGTGTTGATGTGTGATATATTGATGTGTGTGTGTGTGTGACTTAGGGCAGTATGCATGTGTGTGTGTGTGTGTGTGTGTGTGTGTGTGAGTTAAAGTAAAGAGCCAATGGTTAGACATATACTGCTTTAACACGCTTGGAACACACACACACACACACACACTCTCGCACGCACCCACACGAACAAACACACAAGGAAACACTAACACACACACAGAAATACCAATATACAAACTCTCTCTCTCTCTCTCTCTCTCTCTCTCTCTCTCTCATACAGAAATACCAATACACTCTCTCTCTCTCTCTCTCTCTCTCTCTCTCTCTCTCTCTCTCTCTCTCATACAGAAAAACCAATATACATGCACTCCAACTCACTCACACTCTCTTTCTCTCTCTCTCTCTCATACAGAAAAACCAATACACATGCACTCTCTCTCTCTCTCTCTCTCTCTCTCTCTCTCTCTCTCTCTCTCTCTCTCACAATACCAACCACAATATACTGTCTTGTTTACCTTCTAACTATCAATCTGGCACTGGTTGACTGAGAAGGGAGATGGAGATGTGGATAGTGGGTTGAGGCTGGAACCGTGATGTGAGTGGTGTGTGGGATGAGTGGTGTGGTGTGTGTGTGGGATGAGTAGTGTGGTGTGTGTGTGTGATGAGTGGTGTGGGATAGGGGGTAGTGTTAGTGGTGTGTGTGTGGGGTGGGGTGAGTAGTGTGAGGTAGGATGAGTGGTGTGTGTATGGTGTAGGGTGAGTGGTGTGTGCAGGGTGAGTGGTGTGTGCAGGATGAGTGGTGTGGGTAGCGTGAGTGGCGTGGGTGGGGGATGGGATGAGTGGAGTGGTGTGTGGTGAACTGTGTTAAGGTGGTAATTCTTTTTTGATACATTGGAGTGTCTTGATTTCTCCAAAGTATGCCAGGAAACAGGACCAGAGGAGCAAAAATAATAGTGTTCTGTTGCTTGATATAGTTTGGAGGATTCAGTAACCTTCCAATTTACCATCAAGAACTTCTCCAACAAGCAAAAATCGAAAATTGTGTGTAATGGTCATCAGTCGTTAAATGAAAAAATAAAAATTGAATAAAAGGAAGAAAATAATAATAAAATTAATAATAATGATAATAATAATAATAATAATAATAATAATAACAATAATAATAATAATAATAATAATAATAATAATAACAATAATAACAATAACATTAACAACAATAATAATAATAATAAATATAATAACAATAACATTAACATTAATAATAATAATAATAATAATGATAATAATAATAATAATAATAATAATAATAATAATAATAATAATAATAATAATAATAACAACATTAACAACAATAATAATAATAATAATAATAATAATAATAATAATAATAATAAATATAACAATAATAATAATAATAATAATAATAATAATAATAAAAAGTATATACTGGCGCAATCATACCTGTCGGGGAAAGTTTGAAATTGGGTGTGTGTTTTCCAGGAAGGACTGCTGCACTCAACTCGCGAAATTATAATACTGCTGAAATAAGATTATACTAAGAACTCAACATTCTTAACCGGGGCATACTCTCTGCTCCTATCTCTCTTTCTCTCTCTCTCTCTCTCTCTCTCTCTCTCTCTCTCTCTTGAAGGGAGGGAAGAGAGAGGGAGGGAGGGGGGGGGAAAGAGAGACAGAGATGGAGAGAACTATGAGGGAGAGAGTGAGTGAGGGAGGGAGGGGGGTTGGTAATGGAAGGACACACCAATTAATATGATGTATGGTGCTACTAAATTTAATGTCATAATAGTTACAGTCATGTTGCATTTTGTAGATAAGTCTCAATTGGTACTGGTGGTCGTTTCATCTCCCTCCCAAACCAAAACATTCCCAGCGAAAACTTAAGGACCCCCGTGATGTGTTGTAGTCTGAAAATTGGAGGTCAGAGAGTCCTTCAAACATTGCCACGAAGCACCACCTACATTAAAGAAGCTTGTTTCGTGGCATAGTCAGGAGGAATCATAAGTCACCAAGTTTCACACACAATCACAGGGTTCCTTAAAGTGCTGTAACTAATAATTAATGAGTTTTGGCAATATGATGATCAAGTCATTTATATTTAATTTTGTCTCTGGTATATATCACCAGGTTTGTGGCACGTGTTTGCTGAACATTGAATGCTTCGTAACCATAATTGACTGATTGATTGATTGATTGATATTAGGCGCCGCAACTGCGAGGTCATACAGCTCCAGAAAAAGGAGATAGAGAGGTGAGGCAGCAAGCAGGAAGGAAATAGAAAGAAAAGAGGGAAAGTTGTTAGTAACCACAATGGAAGTATTTCATTACTTAATGGAATATACACATTTATAGCAAAATGTATACTGCGTACGCCCATATTTTTAATGTAAACAACATTGTATTGCTTCATAGCTATAGGCAATGAAAATGATTAATCATTATTATTAATCCTCTTGCATATCCATACATCAATACACAACATGCACACATACATACACATATACATTTAAGGTCATTTTACATACAATAATAAACATACGGAAATAATTAAACTTATGTAAACACACACACACACACACACACACACACACACACACACACACACACACAGACACAAATGGTTGATATGTATTCTATTCTTCCAACCAAGGTAGGCTGGCAGAGTTAATGATCAATTGGGTGTGAGTGTACAGAAGGTCCCTAACTGTTATTACTCAACTTGTGTACATGAACGACATACCTCCAATAAACAGCCCTAAACCAGCCATTCTCAACCTGGTATAGTTGTCTCCACTAATAACGAGTACGGCGTCCGGTGCATGGGTTTGGCGAAATATGGCTTCACTGTGTTTTTGTTAAGGGAAGGTTACAGTTTTGGCATTTTGGGAGATGCTGATTCCTCCAAACTATTCCCACCAACAGTCCAACATTTATATTTGTTAATCTGGTCCTATTTCCTGGCACACTTTGGAGGAATCGAGGCGTTCTAATGTCCCAAAAGTATACTCTCCCCTTGAGTTGGGTAATACACTTTTAGTAGTACATTGAAGCTCCTTGATTCCTCCTAAGTATGCCATGAAACAGGATCAGATTAACAAAAATAATGGTGGCCTGTTGCTTCAATTATTTTTAGGGAATAAGTTGCTCCAGATTTACCAACACTGTACCCTGTTGAAACCCACAGTTATATTTTTATAATTAAAATGAGATATTCACATGGGAGGTTGTCTATTGTGAACAAATTGCATTGCTACTGAATCCTCCAAATTACCCTACAAAACAGACAAATAGTTTAAGGGGAAATTGGAAGGCTACTGATTCCTCCTAACTATGCCAGAAAACATACGCCCTCAATGGTACTAATAGGGGATCTATTTATTTCGTGGCATAGTTTGGAGGAATCACAGACCTTCCAATTCACCAACAAGAGAATCTTCCCTTAATGAGGTTAGCCTATGTTTCCTGGCATAGTTTGGAGGAATCAGCATCCTCTCAGTTTGCTCACAACTTGGGACTATTACCCTCCTTTTATTTAGGGGGTGCGGGAATAGGGGGACAGGCTTGGGGTGGGTTTAGGTGGGTGTGGGGGTTTTTTGGGGGTGCAGGAGTAGGGTGACAGGCTTGGGGGAGGAGGGTTAGGGGGGTGCGGGAATAGGGGAAAGGCTTTCTACCCACCCCAAGCTTGTCCCCCTATTGCCGCACCCCCCCAGTCCCCCCCAAGCCTGTCCCCTACTCCCACACCCCTTAACGTGTACAGTCGCGGAGAAAAATAATATTAATCCACATTGGGGTTAACTCGTGTAAAAGTTTGACAGCTTCTCTCAAGTAACTTTATGGCCTTTAGTGGCAACGTTCCCCAGAGTGTTAGGGCTTGTACTAAAGGTGTATAAAGAACTTAAAAATAAAAGCTTCACTCTGTTCGTTAGCAGGAAAAATCTTTCCAACAAGTAGGTTAATTAAGCAGCATCTTCTAATTAACTACAAGCAGATAGCCTACTCACTATTCAAGATAATAACTTCATATTATGAGAACGTGAAAACATTAGACAGCAATTGGTTTGAGTCCTCCATATGTGTATTGAAACTTATGACCACAACTGTACAATGAAATAACGCCCCTGTTCCTTATCAGTGATTCTCAGTATGAATTTAATTATTATCATAAAGAAAAATATTCAGAATAAATTTACACGTGCGGCTATTCTCTAATTTTTCAGCTATTCTCAGTTTGAATTTAATTATTATAAAGAAAAATATCTGAAATAATTTTACATGTTCGGCAATTTTCTGTTTATCTTTCCACAGGATTTTGAATGGTGTGTGTTGATGCGTGAAGGTGCGAGGATTAAGTGAAAAAGGCACAGAACCGGAAAACATAATTGCTTTTAAATCTAATCTATTCACACTTTTATAACTATGTGTGTGTGTGTGTGTGTGTGTGTGTGTGTGTGTGTGTGTGTGTGTGTGTGTTGGCTTTAGTACAATGGTATAATTTGAAACACAACATACAAGTTACAGAGAAAATTAATAATAATAATAATATTAATAATAATAATAATAACAATAACAATAATAATAATATAATAATAATAATAATAATAATAATAATAATAATAATAACAATAACAATAATAATAATATAATAATAATAACAATAATAATAATAATAATAATAACAATAAAAATAACAATAACAATAATAATAATAATAATTGCATTCAGCGCCAACAATTACAATACAAATTTTACAAGCATTAATAATACTTCTGGCCAATCCGCTTTGTGATAACGATTAAAGGGAGATTCTCTTGTAGGTGAATCAGAAAGAAGCTCTCTGATGATTCCTCCAAATTATAACCACAAAACAGATCCTTAGTTTATAGTACTGTGTTGGTGGAGGTAAATTTGGAGCAACTGATTCCTTCAATTAAGTTATTCCAAGCAACAGGATATCATTATATTTTTCCATTGGTCCTGTTTCCTGACATACTTTGGAGGCATCAAGGCACTCCAATGTACCAATAGTGTATTATCCCCTTAAGGACCCTGTGATCGTGTATGAAAATTGGGGGCTTCTGATTTTCTCCTGACTATGACACGAAACAAGCTCCTTCCATATAGGTGGTGTTTCCTGGCAATTTTTGAAGGACTCACTATCCACCAAATTTTCTGACTACAACACCAGGGTCCTTAATACAAGCAGCTACTCACTCACTATTCAAAACAATAACATCATATTAGAACGTGAAAACATTAGACAGCTTTTTTTTTGAGTTGTGGATGATAATTATTGTCCACGACTGTACGTATTACCCTTGATATCCACTTTTGTACAGACATAATATATACATAACAAAAATACAAGCGGATACCGACATACAAAAAATGAAGAATATGTAAAATACCAAGGAGATTTACACACACCGAATGATATATAAAAACATCAAAAAAAAAAAAAAAAAATTATGATAGAAGAATAATACCACCTCCACTGCCCCTATTCCACCACTACCATCATCATCACCACCACCATTATCACCACCACCTCCACTGCCCCTATTCCACCACTACCATCATCACCACCACCACCATTATCACCACCACCTCCACTACCACCACCACTACCATCATTATCACCACCACCACCACCTCCACTACCACCACCAATACCACTATCACCAATATCACCACCACCACCATCACCACCTATACTACCCCACCCACCACTATACCACCAACCACCCACCACGAAATCACCACCACCACTACCACTATCACCAATATCACCACCACCACCACCACCACTATCACCACCACCATCACATGCATCGCCAATAAGAGGATAAGTGGATACATTTTCTCGGGGCCAAAAGTTTCGCAGGAGGCAAATTTGAGGAGCGGAGGAGCAGCAACTTATCAAAAACTCGAGGAGGTACAAATCGTGTCTGCTGCCTTGCCTTGTCTTACCTTGCCTTGCCTTGCCTTGCCACATTTCCCTTAGATACCAACCAACCACCACCTTCTGTCTGTCTGTCTGTCTGTCTGTCTGACTTGCCACCCTGCCTTCCTTCAGACACCAACCAACCAACCAACACCTCCTGTCTGTCTGTCTGTCTGTCTGTCTTTGCCTTGCCACCTTTCCCTCAGACACCAACCAACCAACCACCACCTCCTGTCTGTCTGTATGTCTGTCTGTCTGTCTGTCTGTCTTGCCACCCTTCCTTCAGACACCAACCAACCACCACCTTCTGTATTTCTGTCTGTCTATCTGTCTGTCTTGCCACCCTTCCCTCAGAGACCATCCAACCAACCACCTTCTCCTGTCTGTCTGTCTGTCTCTCTGTCTGTCTGTCTGTCTTTCCCTCAGAGACCATCCAATCAACCACCTTCTCCTGTCTGTATGTCTGTCTCTCTGTCTGTCTGTCTGTCTGATTGTTGTCGCTTTTGTTTCTCTTTCTCTAGACACATTTACCTCATCCTGACATCTGTATTTTTTCAAGAGTCAGAGTATCTATCGTATATACTGGACAATGCAGCTCACCACACCATATTGCATTACAACGATGTACAGACGCGGCACATAGTCCTTGACCAGACTTCCCCTTACACCCTGGTCAAGGACTATGTGCCACAACTGTACTTCAATATTCATTCATTGCAGGTGTTTTGTGATGAAAAGGCCTTAAGGTAGAGTACAATAGTGGTTAATCTGGAGCAACTGATTCCTACGAACTATTTAAAGCAACAGGCCACCATTATTTTTGTTAATTAACCTATGGTCCTGTTTCCTGGCATACTTTGGAGGAATCAAGGAGCTTTAATGTACAGTTCCGGAAGGATTTCTTTTCCTCCATAGAGTCCCTCTTACTCTAGCACACACCTTGGTCTAGTAAAGGAAGAAAATTATAAATGAATGATAGTAAATTATAAAATAAGGAAGATAATAATGAGTAGCCAGGAAATTTTAGTCATAATGTAACATAACGATTAAGCAAGATAGCATTATGGTCAACTAAAGATGTGTGCTAGGTTATAGAGGGACTCACATGGGGGTAAAAAAACTCCCTTCGCCAACTGTACCAAACGTGTAGACATATACAGTAGCTACGGTGTTTTTTTTAGACTATGGTGGGTTGATGCGAGGCAGACTCAGACACGTGGAAAAGATGACAATTATTTTTTAAATTTTCCAATCTTCCATTAGTAAAGTTTATTTATTTGGTCACAGAGCAATTCGGGTGAGTAAAGAAAAAATAAACAGTGTTAAACATTTATAAAGTTGGTTAAACTAACTCTGCCCATCTACTCATGAAGGGAACCAAAACACAGATCAAAAGAGTTCCCCTCCGTCCAACCCCAACAACCCTCATTTTAAGGGGGACCTCCTCCCCTGTACAGGAACCTTTTGGAAATATTTTTGGATTGTCTGGAAAGTGACCCATTGAACGAGAAAAATACATAGATATGACTAAAGTGGTAATACAGTTGCACAGAAGTTTGCTTTTATTCCTATTACATTGAAATTATATATATATATATATATATATATATATATATATATATATATATATATATATATATATATATATATATATATATATATATATATATAACTTTACGACAAGAACATCCTCCATGCTACTTTTTAAATCTTGCAGTGTGATCTCTTTGTTTGATGTGAGTGGCAGGTGGGTAGGGGGTGGGGGTGGGGTTGGGGGGGTGGTGGCAGTCTTCAATTTTGTTTTCATTTTCTCCGTGTAAGGAAGTGGGTTTTTGTATGAAGTATTATTAAGGCCAGACCACTTCGTTTAGCCCACTAGGTTTGTGTGGGCTGTGGATCAATGTTATCTATGTAATCTCTCTCTCTCTCTCCCGTACCCTCCCTGTCCCTCCCTCCTTTGCTCTCTCACTCACTCCCTTGGTCTACACCGTATACGTTTTTTACCATCCTTCCTAATATATCTCACCATCTTTTACTCTCTTTTGCCAAGGAAAAATGCACACATCGGTACAAAAGTATATATATATACACACCATATTTTTGCATACCCAGTATATATTACCTTTTAGCTCACATTTCGTCACCTCACCTCACCTCACATTACACGCACCAGATTTCTTATGTTACAATTCGCTTGCATTTCCATCCCCCTTACATTTCCTCTCTCGTGTCTTTTCACCTCCCAAAATTTTCTCGTCAAAACTCTTCAACTCTATAAAACTTTCTCTTCGCCTCTGAGAACCTTCTTAAATCTTATCCTCCCTCCCATCCACCTACCTAACATGACCCCTCACCTCTTTTTATCTGTCTAAATTGTCCTTTTTGCTTCCCTTAAACCTCCTTTCCACAGCCCTAAAATGTCCACTTCCCTTCCTCCCTCCCTCTCCATTTCTGTTTCCCCTTCTTACTTTTCCCTTCCCTCGCCAGTCTTTTTTATTCTCTCACTTACTTACATACCCTTTCCTCCCTCTCTCCTTTTCTCCTAGGATCTACCCCTTGTTCTCTTTTCGACTCTCTCTCCTGTCCCTCCTTCATCTTGTCATCTTGCCCTTCTCTCTCCTCTTTCCAGTCTCTATCTTATTCCTCCTCCTCCTCTCCTTCACTCCTCCCTCCACTCTCTCCTTCCCTTTCCACCATCATCTCCCTCCCTCCCCTTCATTCCTTCACTCCTCCCTCTAATATCTCCTTCCTTTTCCACCTTCATCTCCCTCCCTCCCCTTCTCTTCATTCCTCCCTCTAATCTCTCCTTCCCTTTCCACCATCATCTCCCTCCCTCCCCTTCTCATCTTCATTCCTTCACTCCTCCCTCTAATCTCTCCTTCCCTTTTAACCTTCATCTCCCTCCATCCCTTCCCTCCTTCCTTCAGCATGACCAACGAGGAAACTTTCTCAGGGCCGCGTCTGTTTTCATAAGCCGGAGTTAAAGCATTAATTCTCCGAGGCGCTCATCGTGACAGACGCTCTCCTAAACTCCCCCATGAGCTCAAACCCTCATGGCAAAATTAGAGGAGTACTACTGTGTCCTCCAAACTGTGCTACGAAACGTGTGTGGTCGGTCCCCATTTTCATACTGTTGATTAAAAAGTAAGAGTCTGTTTCCTGAAATAGTTTAGAGCAGTCAGAAGTCCTCCACGTCACCACCAAAAATAAGAAATCACCCTTTAATCCCTCGGTGTACTGTTCATTAATTCAAGGATTGTTAGGTTGTTTACATCTTTTTCTCCCTTTCATTTCTGTCTTCTCTGTTCGTCTGTCTGTTGCTCCTTTATTCTTCATCAAGTTGAGTCTATGTATCTTATTCTGTGTATCTATAATTGTCTCCGTCTACTGTATGTGTCTATCTATGTATATCTATGTCTGTGTAAGTCTGTCTATGATATCCTATGTATGTCTATCGTTTTTACGTCTCTATTTATAGACGTATATTAATCTGTATCTTTTTCAGTGTGCATATGGCTCTCTCTTTCTATATTCCATACGTGTCATTTTTTTTCTTTCTTTGTATCTCTCTATCCATTTCTACGTCTACTTCTACGCGTTCATAATTTTCTCTATCTGTTCATGTGTCTATAACGCCATTGCTATGTATCTTTCTCTAATTTTCTCTTTCTATTCAAGTGTGTGTGTAGGTACCGCCTCTATTTTTCTCTTTCTATTCAAGAGAGAGAGAGAGAGAGAGAGAGAGAGAGAGAGAGAGAGAGAGAGAGAGAGAGAGAGAGAGAGAGAGTTAGAGTTAGTTTGTACGTACAGTATATTCAGAATACCACAGCTGTAATGGTACTATGGTGTACAAAAGTTACTTCCCTCAGCCAGCCACAATATGACTAAATTCTCTGCACGTGATTCGAATCGGCAAAAACACAGTTCGCCTTTTATCCTCTATTATATTGTCGTTTGAAGCACAGGAGAATGAAATACTGAGGCTGGCTAAGGGAACCCATTTTTATGCACCACAGTACTCTCTACCAATGAGAGTGAGTGTTTTATGACGTTTGGTAACTTTATGAATTATTTATCAGCAACTCAAACTAAACTCCATCTGTATTTAATTAACTTTCTCGACTCGTCCACTGGGTGTAATCGGATCCCTGACCATCATGCCATTTCCCTGACCATCATCCCACTTCCCTGACCATCATGCCATTTCCCTGACCATCATGCCATTTCCCTGACCATCATTCCATTTCCCTGACCATCATGCCATTTCCCTGACCATCATGCCATTTCCCTGACCATCATTTCATTTCCCTGACCATCATCCCATTTCCCTGACCATCATCCCATTTCCCTGACCATCATGCCATTTCCCATCCCATTTTCCATTTCCCTGACCATCATCCCTTTTCATGTCTTCTATGATAACCATTCGTCCATTTCTCCCTCCTCGCTTTATGTCTCTATAATATGTTTACCTGTTCATCAAATTACAATATTCACTATTTCTGAGTTGTTGTTGCTTATGGGAAGATTAGATGCTGCAGGGTTCATCTTTGCTCATCCTCTCTCTCTCTCTCTCTCTCTCTTTCTCTCTCTCTCTCTCTCTCTCCTTCACTATCTTAATTCATCTTCCTTTCTCTCCCCATCCTCTCATCTCACCTTGACTTTCCTTCTTCATCACCCTCCTTCTTTCCTCCCTCCATTTCCCTTGACTATTCTCTTGATTGATATTCACTCATTAGTCTCATTAATTTTCTCTTCATTTTTCTCTCTATGTTTAGGCCTAATAATGTTAACACTTACCACCAAACTATATACAGGGTGTTATTAACTGATTGCCCCCCGTACCCCCCCCCCCAACCCCATTGCCCAGGCTATACTAAGAGAGGCATGTACAGTTGCCAAAATGTGAATTGCGACAAATCTTGATGGAACGCTAACTATATTAACATCCACAACTATTTGTAAGAACCATAAGGATGTAATACAAAAGGATGTATACATTTCCTTTTCTATTACATATTCTATGATCCCTACAAAAAACTATGGACATTAATATACTTAGCGTTCCATCCAAAGTTGTCGCAATTCATATTTTTGGCAACTGTACATAAATCAAATTCGTATTAATGCTTGTTTAGGACTTTATTTGCGAATTTATACATATTAAATTCAATAAGCTGTGTTTCGTGCACCAATTGATATAATTATGTAACCTATGCATAAGACTAACTATTTAGTGCTACAAGATCAAAACAGTGGGATTCTTAGTGTTCTTTCGGAATCAGTCACTGCCAAGGTAGACCTAACCTACTTCAGCTGGCATTATTATTCAGTTCGGTCTGCCAGTGTATGTCCGATATGATAATTATCAAAATACACACAGTTCAAATAGGCGTGAAATTAGATAAGTTATATGACGTAAATTGACGAGTGGGAATCAATAAGTGTTGGCCTTCATCATGTATCTATATATATACCTCCATATATAATTCATTTTCTTTAGCGTGTCAAAACTTGCTACTTATTAACTTTATTCTATGACAACCATTATTCTCTTAACAAAAATATTGAGGCAGTATTATATCTAATAATAAGAGTGACAGCATCATCTACCGCCAATACAGTGTTGTTTTTATTCATTAAAAGATGCTTTTCCATTGACAAGGCAGCTCCGACCCAGCCGTTGCTCCAAGGCGATAACTACCACTTCTTTCCAATATGGCCGCCTCAGTCACTTACCACAAGGTGCAGAAAATCCTCCTCAGACCAATCATGCAGGAAATTGTAAAACCAAAGAAAGATCCTCAATGTTCGGCTCCTTCCTTCAATGTTTGGCTAACTCATACCAAGATTGTAAACCTTCTTGAACCCTCAGCCGGTACACAGCATGGTGACTCACTTGTTTGTTTCGACGGACAAGGATTTCTTTAGCAACTTCGAAGCAACATTTCTTCGGGCGTCTTGAAGCTTCAGGGACGATGTTTTTAAATTCCTGAGACACCTGTTCAGGCTGGCCACCGCGAATCTTCAATGACTTTCCTCTAATTTCTCTTCACACAATTTCGCAGCTTTCAATGACTTTCCTCAAATTTTTCTTCACATAATCCTCGGATTGCTTTAAGCCTCAGAGCAACCCACGAACGAGTGATAAAAGTTGCTCCCACATCACGAGCCTCACGGAATGTCACTGCACGGAGGCCATCAAGGTAACGCTTCTTCTCAAAATCTTCCAGAATAGAAGAGATATAGACGTAGATTATAAAAAATAAAAAGATAAAACATGTCTCTAACTGCTCCATTTATACTGAGCATAGGAGGGGGGGGGGGGCAATTATTTAATACACCCCTTACATATCTAATCAGTGGATAAAGAGAGATATAGATGTAGATTATAAAACAAAATACAACACATGTCCCTACCTGCTCCCATTTATACTGTGCAAGGGAGGGGGGGGGGCAATTATTTAATAACACCCCTTATATATCTTTCCGTCACATTAATGACTCACATGTGCATTTTACCACCCACCAGGCTCTGTGTTTTAAAGGGATGGGACAGTGTTGGTAAATCTGGAGCAACTGATTCCTCCAAACCATAGCAGAACACAGGCCATCATTATTTTTGCTAATCTGGTCCTGTTTCCTGGTATACTTTGGAGGAATCAAGGCACTCCAAAGTACTAAAAGTGTATTATCCTCTTAACTGAAATGAATTGTGTAGTGTACAGTTAAATCAGTGATGTTGTACATAAAAAATTCGAATCATGTAACACTGGGGCTTTTATAGTATTAATAGTTTATAGCATTTAATAGTTTATAGCATTTAATAGTCTATAGCACTGCTGTTTATTAAGTAGATGACAACTCTCTCCCTCTCCCTCCCTTACACTCTCACTTATTCACTCTCTCCCTCACTCTCCTTACTCTCACTCTTTCACTCTCTCCCTCTCCCTCCCTCACTCTCTTACACTTTCACTCTCTCCCTCCCTCACTATCTTATTCTCTCCCTTTCCCTCTTCCTCCCTCAGTCTCTCCCTTTCCCTCTTCCTCCCTCCCTCACTCTTTCCCTCACTCCCTCTCACTCATTCACTCTTTCACCCTCTCTCTCTCTCTCTCTCTCTCTCTCTCTCTCTCTCTCTCTCTCCATCCTAATATATGCTCTGCTGAGTGTGTGTTTTCTAGGAGATGCTCAGCCGAGACAGTAAATTTTGCTTCGTGTCTGTCTGTCTGTTTGCGTCTTCCAATCGGCCCGTTTGTCTGTCTGTCTGTCTGTCTATCTACATTATCAGTGTCTTTTCATCTGTCTGTCTGTCTGTGTCTTTTTATCTGTCCGTTTGTCTTTCTGTCTGTCTGTCTATCTGTGTCTTTTCATCTGTCTGTCTGTCTTTCAGTCTGTCTGTCTATCTGTGTGATTTCATTTGTCTGTCTGTCTCTATCTGTGTCTTTTCATCTGTCTGTCTGTCTTTCTGTCTGTCTGTCTATCTGTGTGATTTCATTTGTCTGTCTGTTTGTCTGTCTATCTATTTACAGTATCTGTGTCTTTTCATCTGTCTGTCTGTCTGTCTATCTGTATCTTTTCATCTGTCTGTCTGTCTGTCTATCTGTGTCTTTTCATTTGTCTGTCTGTCTAATTGTGTGATTTCATTTGTCTGTCTGTCTGTCTATCTGTGTGATTTCATTGTCTGTCTGTCTGTCTATCTGTGTGATTTCATTTGTCTGTCTGTTTGTCTGTCTATCTATTTACAGTATCTGTGTCTTTTCATCTGTCTGTCTGTCTGTCTATCTGTATCTTTTCATCTGTCTGTCTGTCTGTCTATCTATGTCTTTTCATTTGTCTGTCTATCTGTGTCTTTTCATTTGTCTGTATGTCTGTCTGTCTGTATCTTTGCTTGTCTGTACTTGCTCTCCTCTTCAAATGTCAGAATATCTTTTTTTTTTCCTGTTTTCCTGTCTGCTTTCCTGGTCACGTTCTGTTTGTTTCGTGCTTGTGTGTGTGTGTGTGTGTGTGTGTGTGTGTGTGTGTGTGTGTGTGTGTGTGTACTTTACTTATGCATGATCATCCTTCTGCCTGTCTGTCTGGTGTCTCTCTCTCTCTCTCTCTCTCTCTCTCTCTCTCTCTCTCTCTCTCTGCATGTGTGTTTGTATGTCTGTATGTATGTGTGTGTGTCTGCCTCTCCCCCCCTCCCCCATTCTCTCTCTCACTGAAGCTGCATGCATGTGTGTTTGTTTGTATGTCTGTATATGTGTGTGTCTGCCTCTCCCCCTCCCCTCCACACCCTCTCTCTCACTGATGCACACAAGCACACCACTCGACCCCCCCACCACCCCCCCACCCTGACTTTATCTGCTGACAGTGAAATATAAGTCGAGGACACTGCAGAATCACTGTCTCTTTACCCACCATGTCTACTGCAGAGGTCGTTGGTGGTTAGTTGTTGTTGTTAGTGGTTGGGTGGTTAGTTGCGGTGGTTAGTGGTTGGTTAATTGCAGTGGTTAGTGGTTGGGTGGTAAGTAGTTTGGTGGTTAGTTGCGGTGGTTGGTTAATTGCAGTGGTTAGTGGTTGATGGTTAACTGCGATGGTTAGTGGTGGGTGGTTATCTGCGGTGGTTAAACCTGCTGATACAAAGTGAAATAACGAATGACATCACGTTTGTAAACAGCTTTCCTCACTTTGCTACAGCCACAATCAAATATCCACCGACGCTTTCCTTCCATCGTATAGTAAATATCTTGGTAATAAAGAACAACACATGTATAATTTTGCAGCACCTCATAACAATAATTGAAGGGGTTGAATTGACGTAAGGTGTTGTTGTATGATTATATTTTGATATGATACTGATTAATTATTTTGCAAGATGGAAGGAAGGTGAAGGTGTCGGTGGTTATTTGATTGTGGCTGTACACTGACAGAGCTGGATTAATCTGTTATAACTTCATCTGACCATCCTGTAAATAATAGTTTCTTTATATAACTATTATGTGTATAAGATCTGCAAAGTTAACAGTTTCTTGATAATGCAATTGAAGTCGATAGTTACATCATGTCCAGTCTGATCTAAAAAAGTGATAAAGTGAATGTGTCTTAAGTTAATATAAGAGTGGACTTGGTTTTCTATGTTTGCTCTCAGTGAAGGAGGGAGAGGTGGTGAGTGGGGAGTGGGGAGAGGTAGTGAGTGGGGAGAGGTGATGAGTGGGGAGAGGTGATGCGTGGAGAAAGGTGGTGAGTGGGGAGAGGTAGTGAGTGGGGAGAGGTGGGGAGTGGGGAGAGGTAGTGAGTGGGGAGAGGTGGGGAGAGGTAGTGAGTGGGGAGAGGTGGTGAGTGGGGAGAGGTGGGGAGTGGAGAAATGTGGTGAGTGGGAAGAGGTAGTGAGTGGGGAGAGGTAGTGAGTGGGGAGAGGTGATGCGTGGAGAAAGGTGGTGAGTGGGGAGAGGTAGTGAGTGGGGAGAGGTAGGAAATGGGGAGAGGTGATGCGTGGAGAAAGATGGTGAGTGGGGAGAGGTAGTGAGTGGGGAGAGGTAGTGAGTGGGGAGAGGTAGTGAGTGGGGAGAAGTGGGGAGTGGGAAGAGCCATCATCTTGTTATACTTCTTTCTCACCAACACAGAGTCAAGAGGCTACTACACCTTTGGACCTCCCAACCTGATAAGAGTCTGACTGTACGACCTTTTGAAATATTGCTTGTTGGTGTAACTTTCGGTAACTCTCTCTCTCTCTCTCTCTCTCTCTCTCTCTCTCTGCATGTGTGTTTGTAGGTCTGTATGTATGTGTGTCTGCCTTTGCTCCCCTCCCTCACTGAAGCTGCATGTGTGTTTGTATGTATGTCTGTATGTGTGTGTGTCTGCCTCTCCCCCTCCCCTCCACACCCTCTTTCTCACTGAAGCACACAAGCACACTCTACCCCCCTACCCCCAACCCCCCACCCTGACTTTATCTGCTGACAGTGAAATATAAGTCGAGGACACTGCAGAATCACTGTCTCTTTACCCACCACGTCTTACTGCAGAGGTGGTTAGTGGTTAGTTGTTGTTGTTAGTGGTTGGGTGGTTAGTTGCGGTGGTTAGTGGTTGGTTAATTGCAGTGGTTAGTGGTTGGGTGGTTAGTTGCGGTGGTTAGTGGTTGGGTGGGTAGTTGCGGTGGTTAGTGGTTGGGTGGTTAGCTGCGGTGGTTACTGGTTGGTTGGTTGGTTATTGGAGTGGTTAGTGGTGGGTAGTTATCTGCGGTGGTTAGGGATTGGTTAGGTGCGGCTAAAATTGACTGCGGTTATTGCTGATAAGTGTTAGTGTTAGTTATAGTGTTAGTGTTAGCTGTCGTCTTTCTTTAGCTGTAGTTAAAATTGACTACAGGGTCTTCCAGGCTTAGGACGCCATTCTCTCATCCCCCCCAAAAATATTGTTACACCTGCCTGATACAAAATGAAATAACGAATGACATCACGTTTGTAAACAGCATTCCTCACTTTGTTACAACCACAATCAAATATCCACAGACAGCCTTTCCTTCCCATCTGCATAGTAATCATATCATATAGTAATCATAGCAACAACACGTCGTCAAGATTTTGTTAGCACCTCATAACAATAATTGA